>PVJH01018616.1:0-44737 GCA_004026705.1 Nesogale talazaci | reverse complement strand
TGCCGGTGTGAAATTAAAGTTGCACACCCCAGAGAAAATGACCGGCCTCCGCTGGTGAGAAGCAACCCTCCATTTGCCCGCCCAGGACGTCACCAAGTCAAAAGAGGTTTCCGTCCAAACCAGGTTGCCCGTGGAGCGAATCCTGATACCCGCCAAACCAACCCAGCTGTTCGTGGTCATCCAGATGCTGGCGGAGCAAGCTATTTGGGAGCTTATCCTGCTTATCCTTGTGACCGTGGAACCTACCCAGCTTTTGGAAGCCTTAGTGGTAGTGGTAGTTTACTTTCCGCATTGGTGCCGGTTCCCTCCTCACCCTAAACTAAGTCCGATTTGATCAAATATTTAGAATACTCATAATGTCTATAATCAGCCAATATATAGTGAGTATGGTGGAAGTTTGTTCCCTAGCTTTGTAGCTCCTGTCAGTAACCTCAATGTGCAAGTAAACCCGGCTGCTCCTTATTTTAGTGGTTACCAGGGAAATTATCAGCCGTTCTGAAAAAACTACCGCACAAAGCTATCCTGTTCTGATAGAAAAGAAATGACTGGATGACTTTTTATAAAATGTTGCCACTACTTCTGCCTGAACTGTTTCCAGTTGTTTATGATAGCCAGTTATCTGTCACAACTTTGCTGTTTGACATTGCCAATGCCAAGAAAATCGCAAGATTTTGCGATGTTTTTGTTCGATTTATGGGATTTTCATAGATGGATTTTCATAAATAAATGTTTACTACTTTTAAGTGAAATTATTTTGTGGTAACTTCTATATTGGGATGATTTTTTGGTTACTCGTTTTATAGTTTTCAGTGAGAGTAATGGCTTTTAGTTGACTAGTTTACTTTCGGTGTAAGATGGAATAAGGGGTAAAACAGTTTTGAGTCACAGTACGAAAGATCATTATATTTCCCTGCTTGTATTAAATCAGCACCAATTTATGAAAGGGTTATTCTGATTGTAGGCAATGTGTAATGACTACATAATCACTATAGTGTGGTAAGTACTAGTTAAAGCTTTCTTAGGATAATATAATATTAGATACATAGCATCTAAAATAGACCTGGGCCATTTAAATTTCTTCTAATATCATTTTCTGATTTCTTTGAGACTAAGGTTTTTCTGTGCTTTATTTTGTTGTCATTATTAGGGGTTGGGTATGATTTTTTTAAAATCTGAAATCCAGGATAAGTAATCCATAAAGACAGTAATTAGAATAGTTCCTTACGGTTAGGGCAAGGAGAAAGTAAGATGGGACTTTTTTTTCTTTTTGAACAGAGTGAGTGAGTTTATTGAAGGGGATACTTTGGAATATAAGTCCAAAGGGCCTGTAGCTAGTTTAATGGGCCTCTAAAAATGTAGAGTGGGACCTGATAGTTTGCTATTGGTGGACCTCCCACCGTATGCTGGCTTTCTGGTGGGTCTTTTGTTATTGGCCTCCTCTTTCCAGATATGTGCCCCTGCACCCCAAACTTCATGCTGTGCCCTGTCTCACACCCCAACCATTCTGTTTTTTTCCACCCAGTTTTTTTTTAATTATCTGGTTTCTTTAAAGAATAATTTTATTGGGGACTCTTACAGCTCTCATCACAATCCATATATGTATCCATTGTGTCAAACACATTTGTACATGTTGCTATCATCATTTTCAAAGCATTTTCTTTCTACTTGAGCCCTTTATACTCATATAAAATTTATAGTCTCAAACACAGCGGCAGTTTTACCTTGCCCTATAGGGTCACTGTGAGTCAATGTTGACTTGACAACTAACTTCGGTTTGACTTTGGTTTAGGGTTATGGCTTGAGAGGCTGGGAGGTGATGGATAAGGTAATCATGGGTGGAAGAAACAATGATTTCAAAACTGGATGGTGATGATTACTGTGTTAGTCCAAGTAGAATAGAGAATCAGATTCATAAAGACTCATGTATAAGAGATAATTTTGTATAAATGATAAGTGTATATTAAGAAAACATCCCAAACCAGTCTAGTCCAAGCCCCAAACTCTGAAATTAGCCCATATGTCCCATACCAGTCTATAAAATCCTCTTCAGATTCACAAAGCACATGCAATGATGTTGAATATAGGACAATCACAGGCCAATGGGTAGAAAGTCTTTGGATTCAGTGGCATTGTAAGCATCTCAGCAGGGTTCTCGATGTTGCTTTTCAGGTCTGGTTACCTCAGAGTAGGTCCATGTGACTTCTCCAACTTAGGGTACTAGCATAGTTCTATGTGTCTTATCAGGTACAATGTCTCCCAGGGAATGAGCAGAGAGGAGTGTCTCCCACATCCCAATTGGAAATTCCGATTTCCCAGAATTCTCAATAGAAGGCCATGTCCACACAGAGACTACATTGGCTATGACCTTATTGACAGAATAGATTCCACCACTTTCACTCTTAATCCACTCTAGACCCAAGTTGACTCCAGTTTATGTAACTACCACAGACCACCCCTTGTCAATTTGACACTTTCACATAACTCTTTAATCATATATAATTTTCAAGCAATAATAAAGTCATATCTGTGCCTAATAAGATAAAAATAAAATGCATACAATTCAATATGTGCCACTCTCATTTAAACCTGACATTCTACAACTGAACAGAAAATATCCTATGCCTAAAACCTGCAGTTAAGTAACACCTATACCTTATGTAAAATTCTATAATCCTACAAATATATTCCCCTACCGAAGAAAGTTTGTAAGCCAACCATTTTGTGCCTTTATTCCCCCAATTTTGGGTATCAAATTTCTATACAGCCCACTTATATAAACCCAGCACTCTGAGGAAAGAATCGTATTCTTTGACGTGAAAAATCTTCATTCCAGTCAGGACCTTTTGAGTCCACCTCCACAAGCAAATTCAAATCAGGACAGGCCATCCATAAAGTCAGTAGCAATATACACCAGTCCATAAGCTCAAATAAATATCTTCTCTTCATCTGGATGGTTCTGGTCAATTTAATGTGGGCTGCCACACTTAGCCTCAGCAGGGTGCCCATTAGTTGCCTTGCTTTTAGAACATGCCCCCATCACAAATTCTCAACAAGCCTATCCCACTTGTGCTAGGTCATGATATTTAGACTAGGCAACCAGCTCTCTCTCTCTCTGGTCTTCTCTAGTACCTGTGAACAAGATCTACAGGTGTCAATGGCCAGACTCAACTTGTCTCTTGATTGCTACATTTCTCCCAATTCCACTCAACAATTGGACCCAGGTCATCACCTACAAGTGTTTCAGCCTGCCCACAGGCTTGCTTTAATGTTCAGACCTGGAGAGGAGTTTCATCATGGTTCCAGATTTTTTCTAGCTTCTGACAAAAACACTAGTTAAAGATTTCAAAAAAATAGAAGAGTTCCTCTTTCTTCAATTTGTCAATCTTGCCCCCAGGCAAGACTCTTGGAGTGCAAATGTCATAAGTACTCCAAAGCACTGGGTAGGGTTTATCTTCTCAGAGAGTTCTTTGCAGGGATGCCCTAAACCCATCTAAAGATCAAATTAATGGCTTAAGGTAAGTGGGCTTGCAAGCTCTCTTTGTGCACTTCCCAAAATCATTTTTATAAATCCCTATGTCAGTAATATTAAGCAGAAGAAATCAGTATAAGCAAAGTAGAATCAGCTACCAAACTGAATTCTTAAAACAGACAAGTGTCAATCCTTATTTTGTTTATCTTAATCCTTATTTAAACCATTGACACAAAAATTGGGGGTTTACTCTCTGAGAGTGTCAAGCCAGATCCAAGCATTCTGTCAGCCTTGTTAACCTTCTGTCAGCCATTTTCCTTAAGCAGCATGGTTTCTAAGTCATTGAAATGGCAATTTCTATCCCTGAGCTCAAAATATGCATTGACATTCATTTTTGCCATTTCACACAGGAATAACCAAAGACTACATCCAAACAAAATAATTAAAACTTTAACTTCCAATGTTCCTTCCAGAAAATAACCCAGTAAACTCCCTGGATATAACTGACTTCTGGCTCAACAAAGAAGAAACACTTCCATGAGGGAGAGGTCAAACAAACATCCACTGTTCATATTTATGATTTGTTTCTCCGGTACTCCACTCCCATGATTCCATAATGTGTTACTCTGGGTAGACTACAGAAACAAATTCATAGACTCGTGTATATAAGAGAGAGTTTTAGGATTCCCAACCCAACTCCTGCCAAAGTCCCTAAGTCTGATATTAGCCCATATGTTCAATACCAATCAATAAATTCCTTATCAGACTCACAAAACACATGCAATGATGTCAAATGCAGTATTTCATAGGCAAGGGGGTAGAATGTCTTTGAACTCAGTGGTGTTATAAGCCTTTCAGCATTAGCAGGAATCTCAAAGTGGCTTTTTTAGCCTCAGAGGTCTGATTACATCAGGGTTGGTCCATGCGGCTTCTCCATCTCAGGACACTAACATAGTTTCATGTATCTTACCTGCTGCAATGTGTTACAGGGAGTGAGCAGAGACAGGTGTCTCCCACCACCAAAGAGGAAATCTTGGATTTCCCAGAATTCTCAAGAGAAGTGCATCTCCACACAGAGGCCTCATTGGCTATGACACAATTGACAGACTCAACTCCACTCCTACACTCTGAATCCTTTCAAGTCCCAACTGACACCAGATTATGTAACTACCACAATAGAATAGCTTTTAAATATATTTAGACTGTTGAAATGTATGGTCCAAGGAGTACATGCCAATAAAACAGACCAATCTGGGATAAAATGAGGAAGGATCAGAGGAGGTATGTAGTAGGTGGGTCTTTGATAATGATCTCTGAAATGAGGGTAGAATATACAGCACTCATAATGTATATATAACAAGTGAAATCATGAGGAAACAGAAGATAGCAATAAAAAGACAACTTAAGGTTTTTCTTTAAAATTTTAGGAATAAATATTTTTACAAATTACATTTCTATCAAGAGGGGGAATTTAAGTAGTTGACTACCTGAGCATACAAATTGACTCAGAAATGTATTATGCAATTTAAACAAAGGTGCATGTGGGACTTAGGAAAATGGTGGCAGACACTTGAGCATTGCTGTTAACAAAAATAAAATTCAAATTCAAACCACACAGAAATTTAAATTTTCTCAAAATTATACTAAAATTAGTATAATTTATTTTTAACTTCATATAGGTAAAACATTTTGACATGCCACCAAGATAAAGTTACTATTGAGACATCTTATATCATTTATTGTGTGCTATCATACAAATTTATTGTTTAGTTTTATACCACCACTTTTTCTAGATTTTCTAGAAATCATTTTACTGGAAATTGTAACAAATATTATAACAACATTTGAATACTTTTCAATAGTTTTATTAGCATGTGCTCCTTGAACGATACATTTCAACAGTCAAATAAATCCAGAATTAATTTAGATTAAGCATAATTATGCAATTGCTGCCACCATCAATTTCAAAACATTTTCTTTTATCTTGTACTCTTTGTTAGCAGGTCCCCTTTAGACCCACCCATTCCCACAGGAATACTTGTTATTATATTATTATCTTATTTTTGCTGTAACTTATATCATCTATGTATCCATTCACCTGTAATTCTATTATTCCTTCCCCTCAAGTGTATTTATACAGTCATCATTGTTATCTGCTCACTCTTCCCTCCCTTGCTCCCTGTCTTTTCCCATACCCTCAGGAAATCAGTCATCATTCCCATTACTATTTCTGAAGGGTTTATCTATCTTGTCTTTCATTTATCAGATAATCTTCATTATACAAATGAGCATGTGTAGGTCTGGCAAAAATAATGAGATAAAATTAGGGGCTGAGCCCCGGAGGCATAGTGGTTGAGTGGATGACTGCGGCCGACTGGCTTGGCAGTTCAAGTCCAGCAGCAACTCTCTAGGAGCAAAGCTGGGCCTCCCACTCCCACCAGAGGGCAGTGGTGTCCCCCAAAAGCAAATAAAGAGATAAAGCTAAAACCATTGTGAAAGTTACAGCATCTGATGTCAATTTGAGAGGATTATAAGTAAGCATTGGAGTCTGGTCTATCAATCAATATATGACCAATGAGACCTCTGTTTGAGCATGACTTTCACCTGAGATTTCCTGGATTTTTTATTTGGAGGTGGAGACTGTCTGTCTGTCTGTCTCTCTCTGGGCTCACTCTGAGATGGCTCTCTACTGATGAGACACATCACACTATGCACTGGGAGCTGTAGAAGCCACATGGACCTACCCTGATACAACCAGGTCTCTGGAGCTAGAGAAGACACATAGAAAACTCTCACCAGGGCTGATACGCCTTTGCAAGCGCTGATAGGCCTTCACCACCACTGCCTCCACAAGGCTTATGATCTTGTGATCTTCCTTCACTCGCCTTCATTTGTAAGTTTGAAAAAGACCCTACATTTATATCGGACATATAGGCTAATATTGGATTTACGTACTTGATCTGGAATGGAGTGGTATGCTTTCTTAATATCCAATTGCTCTTTTATATAAAGTTCTTTCTAATGCACATACAGGTTTCTATGATTTTTTTCCTCTAGTTTACCGAGACTAACACAACCATAAGAGTAAGGGAAAGAAATATTAAAGGAGTAGAGGGTAATTATGTGTTTCATCAGTACTTTACTGCACCCTGAATATGTCATCCATTTCATATAGCCCTTCTGTGAGGGACTGTCCAGTTATGGTGAGTTTTTGGTCTCCACTTTGTCTGTGTTCCTTCATGTCATTTTGATTGCTTGTTTTTGAACATCTGATACCTCATGATCACACAGACTCGTGTGCTTTTTTCATATGGGCTTTGTGAGTTCCATGCTAGATGGTTGTTGTTTAACTTCAAGCCTTTAAGATCCTAGATGCTTTATCTTTTAATAGTCAGGCACCATCAGCTTTCTTCATAACATTTGCTTATGCACCCTTTTTGTCTTCAGCGATCATATAGGAAAGGTGAGGCTCATACATTGCGATATTATTAGAACAAACTGCTCTTCAATTGAGGTAAGATTTAAGTAGAGACCCCAGTTCAACTGGATTTGATTGTGTATGTATGTGTTTATATATATACATAGATATGCCTATCTTTATATATTAGCATATATATTTATACCTATATACATAATTTTTATTTTATTGTTCTCTCCTCTTTTTCTGTTTTTTTTCCTCCTGCCCCACTATCATGTTTACATGTCACTCATCTCTCAGTGAATCCTCTTAGATAAATTTCAATTGATCAAACACAGAAATGCTGCCTCCACTTCATGGTTGATTTAGATTCCTTGCTATTCCACTATCCCTCTAGTTATTGGCTCAGTGCTCCTCTACCCACATCTTCTCCTCTCCCATGCTCTCCCCAAACTGTCTATCCCATTGTCATCTCCTTGAGATTGCTTATCCTGCTTATCTTATATAGATAGAAAACAATAGTGAAAAAAAGAAATACCATACAAATAGTTAAAAGTCTAACAGTTTTACTGAACTAACCGGGATAGGTGAGTAACCCTCTGTTAAATAGTGATCAGGCTCTGATTTAATCCATTGTCCCAATCCCCTTTCCTTTCAGAGTCTCATGAACCATGAGCCACTTACCTAACAGCACTTATACCCTTTTAATCCCCAGCATTCGTGTCAAAGAGATGCATTTTATAAGGTCCGTTGCGTCGCACCTCTTAATTCAGACTAATTGTTTTAGTCCAGGTTTACTAGAGAAACACATTCATAGATATTCATATGTGTGTTAGAAAAAGCTATATATAAAAGGGCAATTTTATATTGAGAAACATCCCAGCCCAGTCCAGAGCAAGTTTGAAATTAGCCCTATGCCCAATACCAATCTGTACATTTCTTGTCAGACTCACAAAATATGTGAAATGATGCCAAATACAGGAAGATCACGGTCTAGTAGGTGGTAAGTATTGTGGGTCCAGGGGCCGTGGAAACAGCTCTGGCAGAGGTCTCCATGTGGTTCCTTCAGCTCTGGGGCTCTCATGTAGCTGTAGCTCCATGTGTCTTTTCCACAGGAATGTTTCACAGGGAGTGTCTGTGTTCTGCCTACAGGTAGCTGTTTACCTCCTTAGCACTTCTAAATGAGGTCATCAAGCTGCAACGCAATTGACAAGATAAACTTCACCCCTTTACTCTTAAGTCTCAAATTAACAACAGATTATGTAATGATCACGTTAATTATACCCAAGCACTCAATAGTCACATTGTTTAGTAGTCATTGCAAAAGGTAAGGCAGACCTAATTCACTAAAAAACTTCACTTAATGCTTAGGAGTTGAAGTCCATTTTTTAAGAGATAAGAATTTATAATTGGGGAAGTCATGAAGCATCAAATACTGTACACCTTCCAAACAATATCTCAAAGAAATCGATGACATGAATCTCTACCAAATTAGAAAGACAGCTATGACACTAAGATTTTGATAATTGCATGATAATATGAGAACACACTTAAAATTTGACATTGAAGTTAGCAATCTTACTTAGACTAAAGCATGTTTACTTTATTTGAATGGAAATATCCCTTAAACTAGTTAAGAAATAGTTTAGTCATTTTTTTGGGATTTTCCAGACCATCTTACAAGCACTCTTGCACACAGTAGGAAATTAAAAATAAAAAAAAAATGTAATGATCACACAGAACCAAATGTGTTGCACATATACGATTCCTTGAACTAAAAGAATAGAGTGAGACAACACAAAAAGGAATTCTGAGGGATTTCTTTACATTCGTAGGAAGAAATATTATTCAAATGTTTTCACAGGTTGTGTTACTTTGATGAGGGGTAATTGAACCACTTGACTACTAGCCAAAAAATTTGCACTTTAAACCTACCAAGTGTTGTTAGGAAGACAGTCCTGGCAATCTGCTTCCCAAAGGCCACAGGACAATCCTGTGGTACAATTCAACTCTGCACATTTGAGGTTGACACAAGTTGGAATTGATTAAACAATAATCAAAACCAACAACATGCAAGTATGTATTTTAAAATCAGGGTGACTAGATGAAATTATAAAGGAGCACTAGTGTCATAGTGGGTTGAATGTTTGGTTATTAACTGCAAAGTCCCCAGTCCCTATAGTCTTGCTGTTAGTCAGAATTTACTCAGAATTTTTTTTGGATGAGATTATAAATATAAACCTAATGTGAATAGCTAAAATGACTCTACTGAAATTATGTGATATATAATTATGGAGCTAAGTAAAAAGAATTACTACTAGGGCTCTAGTTCACACATGCACAGCTGTATTCCAAACAAAACATGTTTAAACGTGTTTCTGTGATTATTGGATAGCTAAAGACAAGTTGTCTCAATTATATACTTGTATTAGTTTCATTAAAATATCTTCCCCCAAAAGGTCCAATTAAACCTGGCTTCCAAGCAGGTGTCAATGGCACGTATTAAATCCAGGGTAGAGAAATCAGAGGATGTGGCAGTCATGTGCTTATGTTAATTTCAAGGTTGAGATATAGGAGTGGAGCCTAGTCTGTTAATCTGGAGATAGCCATTGAGCAGCCAATGAGGCTACTCAGTGTGGGCATGGCTTTCTCCTGAATCTTCTGGGAAATCTCGCGAAATTTCCCTCATGGAGATGAGAAGCTCTCTCCCCAGTTGCTGGGAGTTAATCTCAGAGACGATGAATTATGGACAAGACAAGATGGCAGTATCCGAGGAGCCGAAGGAGCCAGAGGAAAAGCTATACGGCCTTACCCTCATGGAACCAGACCTCTGAAGCTGGCAAAGGCACGCGGAGAGCTCAGCCAGTGATGAGTTGCGCTGGGATTCTGCACCCACTGGCCTGTGACATCATGAGTCGGAAGGAAACATAATAGACTGGTATCAGGCATATGGGCTAATATGGGACTTATGACTTTGAACTGGACTGGATTGGGATGTTTTATTAATGTCCTATTCCTCTTATATATAAACTGTACCCTTATATCCATATGCATGCCTACGAATTTGTTTCTCTAGTTTACCCAGACTAACACAGAGGATATTAGGTAAATTATTTTTAGGGGTTCCAAACTGTTAATCTTGGGGTAGTTTATGAAGAATACAGGAGAATCACTGGTTGTTATGCTACCTGAAGCTCAAGTTCCTTTATTGTTTAACTGCATCTTTCCCTGAACTTTTTAAAGTCTCCCTCTCATATACATACATTTATTGTTACCAGAAATGGCTGATATGATACAAATCTGACCAAATTATGTAACTTAATTTCTAACAGTTAAAATTTATCATCACTGAAAGAACTTTGAACTAACTATAGATACTACCCCTAAAATGAATTTAGCTAATTTGCTGAATTTAAGCAATGTAATAAAATCTGGACTGTTTTCTATTTTTTAAACTGGAAATTTGTTATTTTAAACTCAAATAGCCAAACAGTTGAAGTTAGAAAAAGTAAATATATAGAGAGAGTTTCTGCAATGGAAATATCAGTTTATTCTATACTGAACAAAAAGTACATATCAAAATACTTGCCAAACTGATTTTGAATTGACTGAAGGTTTAGTTGTTTAAACTCTCTGTTTCATAAAGAAAATGTGGTTACAACTATATTTTTTCTACTCAATAGACAAATCAATTCTCAAGGAAATAAAGAAAAATCTCTTAAAATCACATAATTATCCCTGGTGAATCATAGCTGATTACTCCAAGACAATTGCTATTGGAGGAATCCATGTTTATCCTACATACAGACTTATCTATGATTCCCTCTACACTGATGTTTCCATAAAGATATTTATTTATTTTTATTAACCATTTTATTGGCAGTTCTTACAGATGCTATAACATTCTATAATTCAAATGGATCTAGCATAATTGTAAAGTTGCTACTGAAATAAACTTCAAAACTTTTTCTTCCTTCTTGAACTATTTGATGCCAACTTCTCTTTATCCCTTTCCTCTCTCATGACCACCCCCCCGGAACCCTTATTATTATATATTATATATCCATTCACCTACAATTTTGTCATTTGCTCCCCTTAAGTGGGATAATGCAGTCAACATTGCAATGAACGTATCCTTATCCCTCTTTCCCCATACCCTCAGAAAATCATTGTTTCCATTGCCGTTTCTGAAGGGTCATCCATCCTGACATTACCATATCAAACTATGTTAACTACACAAATGAACATATACAGATTTAACACTGTTAGTGAGGTAAAACATAAACTTCAATAGTAGTAGGAGGAAATATTAAAAAACCAAAGCATAGTTAGGTGTGTCATCAGTGTTCTACCACACCCTGGATTTATTAACCGTACTGTGTGACTCTTCTGACAGGGATTGTCCAATTATCTTACAGGTGGATTTGAGTTTCCATTAAATCCACACCCCTTCACATAGATTTGTTTGCCTTTTTTTCAAACTTCTGATACCTCTTCCCATCAACACCTCATGATCACACAGGTTGGTGTGCTTCTTCCATGTGAGTTTAGGTGCTTCTCTGCTAGTTGGTCAATTGTTTGGCTACATGCCTTTAAGGCCCCAGCTGCTATATCTTTTAATATCCATGCACCATTAGATTTCTTCACCACATTTGCTTTTGCACCCATTTTGTCTTCAGCCATTGTGTCAGAAACCTGACTATCATACAATGCCACACTATTAGAACAAGTCATTCTCACACTGAGGTAAGATTTAAGTAGAAGCCCAAAGTGCATCTGCTTCTTTGTTGTATTTATATATGTGTAGCTATATAGGCAAATACACATATATTTATATAATTATAAATCTAATTAGTTATACCTATATATAATTTTTACTTCTTTAGTTTTTCTTTTTTCTTTCCTGCTTCCCCACTATCACTCTTACCCATCTTTCACCTCACATTAATTCCTCTCAGACACTTTTCAATTGTTCAAACATGACCAGGAACAGTGCAACTTCCTCACTTTCAATTTTATAATGCTTCCTTTTTCCCTATTTTTCTCATTTTTGGCTCATCACTCCTCTCGTCCTCCATTATCTCCTCCCATCCCCACCTGGGACCATTGGCCTTGTCACTGTCTTCATGGGATTACTTATCCTGTCTATCTTATAGAGATAGGAGAGAGAGAGAGAGAGAGAGAGAGAGCTATCATATAAATAGCTCCAAGTTTAACTGGTATCCTAACTCAGAGTAGATGAATATATTTCTATTTAATAGTGAGCAGGACTTGCTATAATCCTTCATCCCAATATCCTTTTCTTTCAGGAGTCTATGTCCTGGTTACCTAACAGCACTTTTATCCATTCTTTTCTGGAAAGGTGCACATCCTACAAGTCCCCATTGGTTTTCCTGAAGTCAGGGATGGAGTCCGTAAGGCAATTTAGCTTATCAGTTTATCCAAGGGTTCTCTTTACAGTGTGGCAAAACAACAAAGCTGTTTTAGAGAGTTTTCTAATAAGAAAACACTTGAAAACTATTTAAATTGGCACAGTTGGCTGCTTCTCTAAATTTTCAAACTGAGTTTCAATAGCTACTATTTTAGTTCTGAGAGGAAGCAAGCAATATCTCTAAACTGTTACTGATATGGCATATTTATGTCAATCTACCTATCCATCCATATGTGTTTCATGAGGGTGTTGGAAAATTTCTTTATCATTAATTTCATTTTCCATTAACTTTTTAAACCTCCCAGTGTGTGTGTGTGTGTGTGTGTGTGTGTGTGTGTCTGTGTTTTGGTGTTACAATGGTTAAGTATTTAGTTGCCAACCAAAAGACTACTTGTTGAATTTCTGCAGGAAAAGATGAGGCTATTTACTTCTGTAGACATTTCAGTCTTGGAAACCCTATGGACAGTGCTACTTGGCTTTATAGGTTCATTGTGAATCAGAATTAGCTTGATGGTAATGTATATTTTGTCATTTTTGTTATTTGTTTTTATATTTGAGCTTACGTAAATATTGCTAACGATCATAGAAACTTTCACTAAACAAATCAAAATGTGAAACCATTATTTCTGTACATATTCTCTTCCCCATCTATCAATTTCTGATGGAGGTTGTGTTGGACAGAGATCCCTGGAGAATCAAAGCCAGGACACTTATGCTTTTATATATACATAGAGCATAATAAATAAACAGCTAATTAATTCACAGAGCAATACAATGACTCAATGTACTCACTTATATGAGACAGTTAATACACCAGTAGTCCTTCAACTCATGAGGGCTGCTGTGTGCAAGTCAAAGACGTAGACAGCTGAGTCTTTGGTAAAACAATACATGCAGTCTGGCCACACACAGCAAACAGCTAGCTATGTCACCAACAGTCAGCCAGATGACAGGTGCCGACAGTCCCCAGGTCAAGTGATGTATACACCAGCAGTGTAAAGAAGCAGAACTTGATGGAATCTTAAACTATAGCAACACGGTCCACGGGTTGGGTGTCCCTCAGGTAGCACAGCTTGCAAGTTGAGGCAGAAAACAAGCTAAGGTAGCACAGAAGTGCTTCCATCTCTCTTGCCCTTTGCCAAAGAATTCTTTGAACTTTGAGTTACGCCATATGTGATAGTTATGATCACTGTGCCAACCTGACCAATAGAAACGTGGTATTAATCAGGTTGCAGTTGAATTGGAATACAAAAAGATAAATGGCTCTTCAAGGCCTTTTCCCATCTCTCTTACTCTCTGGTGACTGGAGCTGTGTCCTGCTTCTTTAGCTAGTTCTCTGTCTCCACCTGTGTGCTACACTACCTGGGGACCAAGCCAATCCATGGATTGGGTCTAGAGCTTGAGACTCCTTTAAGTCCTGCTTCACCAAGCTGCTGCTGCATACATCACTTGAGGCTGGTGGATCCTGTTGTCTTGCCTGAGGGAAGACTCCACTGTCTGCTTCCTTGACTTTCGACCTGGCAGCTCATGTGAGCTGAAGGATTTCCAGTATATTAACTGTTCCACAAAAGTGAATTGAATTGAGCTCTCTGCACTTCTGTGGGGACTAATTAGTTGCTATATTCCTTCTCATTGTATATATAGATAATATCAATATACATCTATATCTATATCTATATACATATATTCATAAGTGTCCTGGCTTTGTTTCTGTCTAGAAGCCTGCCTAATACTACCATGGTACAACTGCAGTTTGGCATTTCAGGGGACACAAACCTTGTTCCTCTTTTGAATTATAGTATCACTCACTTTAAAATGATGCAACTGAAAATTAATTTTAAAGATTGAAAGGTAAAAGGACCTTTCAATTTTCAAATATAATTTTATTGGCATATAAGTCAAGTATCATGACTATAGGTACTGAAAAGAAGTTTGACAAAGTGGGCAAGATCAGGGATGTTGGCTGGAAGGGGGTTATTTACCAACAAATTTCTCATAGAACACCCCTCACTACTCTCTCTAAGAAAGGGAGTACACAGTAATGAACAAAAAAATCCCTTGACACAATTTTCCTGGCTTTTGTCCCACCAATACAGTTTTCAATTTTCATTACATTTTTCCTAATAAATCCCTATGATCATCTCATGTTCTTCAAGAATATCCCTTAAGGGACTATCTGAATGCTCCTGCAGCATCCCGAAATATAATTGTCATCTCCTTCTGAATTGACCCCTCTGCCTTGAATTCCTCTTTGAGTTCTTCATGACTCCTTAAAGAGCTTGATCATCTAAAACTGCTGTTTTGTGTGGGGCAGTTTTTCCATAAACTTTATCGAAAGTTTCAATGATTTGGGAAGATGTGCATTTGAGTTTGGTTAACAAGCTAATATTTATCCATGAACTGCAAATTGATTTTTCTATGACACTAAAGGTATTCTTTTTTAAAAGGCATCACAATGAAACTAAGGTCAATGTATTACTGATAAAATTTGCCAGAAACCATCCAGTGATGATTGTGAAACACTTAACATGTTTTCTTTAGAATAAACCCAAATGTGTATGAACTGGAGCATTACTGTAATGCATAATTAATTATCTTTGTACTTAGATATATGATAAAATTTCAACAAATTGATTGAGTTTGGCTTCAGTTGATAACCCAAATAGAGCCTGCCAGAAAATACCCTTGAGAGCACTGGGCAGGGAAACTCCCATACTCCACCATTTCTAGAAAATGGATTCAGTAGATCTTTTGGGGGACCAGAATTAAGTTTTAAAAACTCCTTGGGTGGATTCAGATGATGAGTCACACATGGAAAGTGTTCAGATAACTAAATGGGAACATTTTTTAGCTGAATTCTTAATCCATGACAAGTGTTATAAGAAGAGTTCATTTAGCTCTATCTAGGATTTTAGGATTGTTTTTAAATAGTTAATGTATATACGTGAGCAGTCCACTATTTACTTCATGTACACTAAAAGAATTTAATTTTGTAAAAACAAGTTTTTAAATAATATTTCTTTAAGTATATACCTGGTGACTTTAGGTCATAAGAAAGACCAAACAATTCTTTTCAAAGTACCCCTTTTCAAAGGGGTCACCACTTATAGACCAGCAGTTTTTCACAAGAGTATAGTAAGGCATGTGATATCTATATCTATATTTATATATAGCTATATCTATCTATATCTATTGTATATGGACCTTCAAATGAGATGGAATTTAGAAAATAGTAAAATCACTATTTTAAAAATAAATTGCAGTTTCTATAAACTGTCTCTTTTTTTATATACCCCAGATTCAGTAGACATCTCACTGGATAATCGAATTTTTATTCTTACAAATAAACAATGAATTGCCTCAATTCTGCTGTGAATGTAGCCCCAAAATGCAAACAGGATTCTTTTGTGTAAATATTTGCTTAGAATTCTTCTTAGTGATACTTACCTCTTAAGTATTCCTTCCATAGCCAAGAGTTCCTACACAAGGGGTGAGTATATGTTTGCCACTGCTAGAAGCATGTTCCTATTTTTAATGATATTGAGATGAATATAATTGATCTCATAAATTCAGAAAAGTTTCTTAATAGCTACTTATGCAGAGCAATATTTTTTGGTCCTAGTGGACATCGAAAGACAATAACTGACAGGAGTTTATTAGTATGTTTCCATATTTATTTTCCATAATTGGATAACATTCTTTCTTACATATAGACATTTGTTGAAGAACAATTTATAAATAATAGATGCCAATTTTACCATTTATTATAGTCTTTGTCTATAATATATCATAGTCTACAACTATATCATCAATTGGCCTGTAAGAAAATGGATGGTCTGTAAAATATGGTATAAAACATAGTTAAAAATCTACATAAATTCACTCGTAACAAAAAACTATTTTTATGAAATTTAAGTATTAAGTATAACAAAAAACTCCATAGACTACTAGAAAGTATCTGAATGTCAAATGTCAAAATAGTCCCCTAAGGGAAATCAGAAAAATGTTCCAGAATTCCATTTTTACCAATGCCACTGTTCTTTGATATTCTTGGGGGAAGAACTGTCACAAAAGTGCTAAATAATAGGGTTCTTAAAATTAAAACCATGAGAAGATACTGTGTAAAGGGAAAAGAAACATGATAGTTGTTCTCTGATGGTCTTCTGAAATTTACTTTTGCAACTCTATTTATATAGTTATACAAAAACACAGGACTTCTAGCTGATGCATTAAAATGTTAATAAAGGGTTTTCTTTGGGGGGGCGCTTCACTGCTCTCCAGTGGTGGGAGTAGGAGGCCCAGCCCCACTGCTGGAATTGAACCTTCGTCCCAGGGGGCCACAGTCCCGCGCACAACCACTATACCACGGGGGCTCAGCCCCGTTAATAGCCCCGTTAATAAAGGATTTATTTGGGGCTGAGCCCCGGTGGCGTAGTGGTTGTGCGCGGGACTGCGGCCTACTGGGACGGAGGTTCAATTCCAACAGTGGGGCTGGGCCTCCTACTCCCACCACCGGAGAGCAGTGGTGCCCCCCCCCCCAAAAAAAAGGATTTATTTGAAGAAACAAATCAATACCAACACTCAGTATTTATAGAATACTATAAGGACAAAATCTTTGGAGAAAAATAATCAGCTAATAACTATCACCGCTCCTTAGATGGATGTTTTATTTCTGCTATACAGAGAGACAGCAAAATGTTTGAGTAATTTTCCTAACCCTTAAAGGTGATGATAGACAACATTGAAATCTGTTTGCAAGCTCCTTATATCAAGCAGGAGAGCAGGTCAATTAGTTATCCTTTGGTATTGCAATCTAAAATGAGCAACAGTAATGAAAGTGATAATCATTGCTGCCATATTCTGAGAACTGCCTATTTGCCAGACCTGCACTGTTTCACACATGTTCGTTACGTTAACTCTCGAAATGACTGAAAAAGTTGATAATTATTCATAAATTACTTCCTCATGAAAAACATGGTTAGTGACAGGAAGTGAATCTGATTCCTCTGGGAATTGTGCCGTGTGACACTTGCTGTGCGGGTGTTCCTGGCAGGACCTGTGAATCTGGAGGAGAGGCATAGAAAGCAGAGGATGTTGCTGCATCTCCTGGAGTGTTCTTGAAGCTGCTGGGTAGTAATCCGCACCTTAGGCAGCTGGAACCCACACTTCCAAGTCTCCTGGAATATTTTGGTCTTGAGTCAGGTGGAAGCTGCTGGGTATTCCGCGTTTTCATGACTCCTGGAAAAAAACTCCAGTTTTTAGGAAGGCTTTATATTGTCAAAATGTAAATGCTATTTAAAGCAATCTACAAATACAACCCAATTGTGATCCAGATCCCAACTCATTCTTCAAAGAAATTAAAGATAATACTATCAATGAAGAGGTAAGAAACCCAGGATAAGCAAAGAAATTCTCAAGATGAACAAAACAAAAGACTGCTTCCTTCAGAGCCTCAAGTTCTATGAGGGGGTACACAAAACAAATCACATATTAAAAAAAAGAACATTTTATTGGGGCATTGTGCAACTCTTATCACAATCCATGCATCCATCTATTGTGTCAAGCACATTTGAACATTTGTTGTCCTTATCATTTTCAAAACACTTGATTTCCACTTTAGCCCTTGGTATCAGCTCCTCATTTTCCCCCTCCTTCCGTGTTTTCCCCTCCCTCATGAACCCTTGATAATTTATAAATTATTATTTTTTCATATCTTAGCTATGTATTTAATTTTTAAAATAAAACCGCCTTATCACTTTCAATGCGCTTTCCATTACACTTAGTATAATTCTCAAATCTGCCTTTCCATTATTTGAAACATTTTTCAAACTCATCTGTTTAGATGTCTGACAGCATGTCCCTCATTTTTTACTTCAAGTCTTCTAAGTTGTCAAATTCCTGTCCTTTCATGTTCCTCTTCACTTGCGGAAACAAAGTGATGTTGCCTGGGGCAAGGTCAGGTGAGTAACTGGTGCACTATTATGGCTGTGTGAGCAAGTGCATTTTGTTATGGGAAAACAAATCCCCCATCTGAGACAAATTAGATCCTTTTTGATGCACACTGTTATGCAATCTTTTCAGAAATTCTCAATAGAAAGTTTAGTTAACAGTCTGAGCTGGTGGAAAGAACTTCCAACTCCATATGCACTGTAAGTTAACATTTTCATCCTTTTGGGAAGTTGGTGGGCATCCAGAGTGAGGTTTGTCATTAATTGACATTTCACATTTTTGAAATGAGAAAATCACTCATATACTTCTGTGGCATTTTCCCCAAGCATGAAACAACATTTCACAGCTGAACTCTGTTCTCTTAAATCGGCCATCACACACAAAAAAATAGGTTCTAGTGGTACTGGTTTTATGACAAAATTTACTGTGACTAAACAGAATCTTCTCAGGGCATACCACTGGATGCACTAACTCTTAGTAAGTTGCTAGATGATCCCCTAGCAGGGAAAATAGCATACTACATTATCTTCATCCAGTGGATATTTTTATAGGTTTTATTTGGGTACCTTCTCATATTACACAGTCACAGTAGTTAAACGATTCTGGTACTGTATATTGAAAAGCACATCACCCAATGGAACAGCATAGAAAACCCAGCAATAAATGTACACAACTACAGACAACTGAATGTTATCAGAGGACTAAAGCATTAAATGGAAAAGAGATAGCCTCTTCAAAAAATGGTGCTGACAATCATGAGGGCAGTATAACAGACCAGTGATGGGAAAGAAGCGGCAGAGTCCTCAAGGAATCCTGGTTGTAGACTGGGGCATTCGGAGGGGGTGGGGGTGGCACCTGATGAGCTGGATGATGGTTACTCACAGGGCCCCAAACTGAAAGTCTAAAAGTATAAAAGGGTGGGGCTGCGTATTAGACTTCTCCTTGCCTGACTGCAGGAATAGCAATAGGGACTTTCAGGATGCACAAATGATGAAGACTAAGAGGGTGTATGTATTGTTAGGTAAGCAGATCCTGGGGTATGGAACCCCTAAACAAAAGAGGACTGGACTGATGGATTATTGCATGTCTTTCTCATTATTTAGCAGAAGGATATTAATCTGCTGTGTGTCAGGATCCCTGTTACACTTGGGACTATTTGTATGGTCTTTTTTAATTTTTGGTGTTTATCTATACAAGAAAGGCAGGATAGGTGGATACCACTACGGAGATAGCAATGGAACCAGTGGAATGGGAAAAGTGGAGGGGGGGATGGGGAAGATAGATTTGAGCCAATATAGATAGGGACAGGGCAATAGCAAGATTTCTAAAACTGATGGCAAATATGATGTAGCTGTTGTAGTCAAGTTTGATCACTCAAATTGTATCTGAGAAGGATTACTGAGAGGAGAATGATGGGTAAATATGATAGCGAGGCAAGAGGAAATTAAAAGAGGAAGGAAAATTATATGCATAGGTCTATATAGAGGTATGTGTCTATATAAATATAGGTTATTTATGTGCAATACATGTAAGTGTATTTGTGCATACACACTCAACACGGAAGCAGGTGAACTTTGAGCCTCCACTTAAATATTAGCTAACTACAAGTATGGTTTGTTTCAATATTATGGCATTGTATGATTTCCACTTTCCTGGCATGATTGCTAAAGACAAATGGGAGATTAGCAAGTGTGCTGAAGAAAACTGATGGTGCCAGGGTATTAAGTGTTAGTGTCTGAGCTCTTAAAGGCTTGAAGTCAAACAAGTCGCCATCTATCAGGGAAGCAACAAAGCCCACATGGAAGAAGCACCCAGCCTGAGTGAACATGAGGTGCCAAGCGTTAGAGGTATCAGAAGTTCAAAAACAAGATATCAAATTGATGTGGAGTAGCATAGGAAAAATGGAGACTTGAAACACACCTCTAACATAATTGGGTGGTACCTTATAGAAGGACCCCACAGAAGGGATCATATATATAAGGTGCAGAATAGCACTGATGAAACACAAAATTATTCTCATTCTTTAATATCTCCTCCCCTTATTATTATGGATTTGGGTTATTTTAACCCCATTAATCCTGTTAGATTTGTGTATATTCAGTTGTCTAATTTAGATAGTTCAATATATAAAAGCCATGCCATATAAATCTTCAGAAATAGTAACAAGAGTAATAGTTCTCTGAGGTTTGGAAAGAGGTGGGGGAGGGCGAGAGGGAGTTGATAGTATTGATGACTATAGAACCTCACTTGAGGGGAGTCAGCAAAGAATTGTATGTGACTGGACATATTGAATAATGTAAGATGCAGCAAATATATATATTCCTGGGGAGTAGGGGAGGAGAAGGAGGGGATAAAAGGGAGATTTTTACCATGGAGTTCAAAAGAAAGAAAATGTTTTGAAACAGATTGTGGTAGCAATTGTATAGCACTGCTTGATGTGAATGAACTATGGATTGTTATCTGTAAGAATTTCGAATAAAATGATTAAAATTGTGCTGACGACATTAGCTCTCTACATGAAGAAGAATGAAATGGGAACTTTACCTTACCTCATACAGAAAAACAAATCAAGAGGGATCAAAAACCTAGATATATATCACAGAAATATAAACATCATGAAGTGGAAAATAGGGGTCAATATACGGAACCTGCTGCAGGGCATAAACATGCTATCA
This sequence comes from Nesogale talazaci, assembly GCA_004026705.1. NCBI lineage: Eukaryota > Metazoa > Chordata > Mammalia > Afrosoricida > Tenrecidae > Nesogale > Nesogale talazaci. The sequence continues at coordinate 23,795 of PVJH01018616.1, read as the reverse complement.
AATATAATGGAAAACCATGGAAGACAAAATAGATGACTGAGACCTACTGAAAATAAGTCCCTTATGTACATCAAACTTCTTCCAAAGTTTTACAAGGAAAACAGCAAATGGAGGAAAATATATTTTGACATGGATACAAGGTAAAATGGATAATCTATAAAATCTATAGTAAACACCATCATCTTAAGAAAAAGATAAATGACACAAATAAAAAGTGGGTGAAAGCGATGCAACAAGACATGAATGCAACATACAGGAATGAAGCAGTGAACCAATAAAGAGGTCTGTGAGGCCGATCCCAATGCCAACTATGTGATCACCAACCACCACCCACCCCAGAGAAATGCAGGTCAGAGAGAACAGCACTGAAGCTGCATTTCAGGCAGAGGGGCGCTTCTGATCAGGAGCAAACAAAAAGGGAAGGAGATAAGAGTGGAACGTATCCTGGACCACCAAGTCATGAAGAAAATATTCAGACTCAGAGCAGCCAATGTACTTAGAGGTCAGGGCCTGCCCCACCACGGGACATGACACCCCTTGCTTACATAGTGCTATGGGGGACAACACTGGGGACATGTAGAAGATGTACCCAATCACTCCACCACACTAGGGCGAAACACTAAGGGCATGCAGTGGACAAGCAGGGGAAGCAAAGGAATGCCAATGGTGAACTTTGGGGCTAAGGTGTGGCACCCCAGAAGATTCCACTGGAAAACACTAATTTTAAAGATCGATGGGATTATTTGAGGGCTTTTCTTTTTTTGCTGTTGGTTTTTTTTCTTTCCCTTTTTTAAGTTGTTTTGTTTCTTTGTTTTCTTTTGTTATTATGCTTCATTTTGCTTTGTTTTAGTGTATATTATTGTCTCTGCATGTCTATCTGGACAAGATCAGCAGGATGAACAGAGAAGAGAACAACAGTACCAACAGTCTTGGGGTTCATGGGAGAGGTGGGGTGGGAGAAAGGAAGGGGCTTGCCAACAAACTCAGGGAAAAGGGAAGAACAGGTGATCAAGAGGGTATAGGGTGCTTGGTGGGAGGCGGAGGGGAGAGCTTGATCAAGAACAATGAAGCTGAGAGGAATTACCAAACTCGAATAAAGGCTAAAAATGATAGTGGGAAAAAAGGAAAGTTAAAAGGAAATAGAGGAAAGAACTGGAAGGCAAAGACATTTATAGTATATAAATGTATATGTGCAAGTACATTTATATATAATGATAAGGAAATATATCTATGTATATATATTTATTCATAAAGTATTATGGCAGCAGATGAACACTGGGCCTCCACTCATGTATGCCCTTAACACCAGAAAACTTTGTTCTACTAACATGGTACTCTGTGCTGCTCACCTTCCCTGACATCGCTGAAGGCAAAATGGGTGCATAAGCAAATGTGGTGAAGAAAGCTAGTGATCCTTGGATATCAAAAGCTATAGCATCTAGGATCTTAAATACTTGAAGATAAACAAGTGTCCATCTAGTAGAGAAGCAACAAAGCCCAGTCTGTGTGATCATGAGGTGTCCATGGGTTCTGGTATCAGGCATCAAAGATACAAAACTAAGCAATTTCAATGTAAATGAAGGGGAGGACAGAATGGAGACCAGAAGCTCATCAGTAGTCAATAGGACAACCCCTCTCAGAAGGGCCACAGGAAAAGACGAGTCAGTAAGGGTGCAGTATAGCACTGACAAAACATAATTTTCCTCTAGTCTTTTAAGGCTTCCTCACCGCTCCCCTCCCCCCGGCCCCGACTTGGCCCCCATTCTACCTTAAAAATCTTGCTTGTCCAGAACTTGTATACTGGTACAGATAAGAGCTCGAAACACAGGGAATCCATGACAGATAAATCACTCAGGACTAATAATGGGAGTAGTCATACTAGGAGGAGAAAGGAAGAAGAGGGGGAGGAGTAAAGGGAAACCAATTACAATCCTGGATGTAGGGGCACCCCCAAGGGAGACAGACATCAGAAAAGTGTGTGAAGGGAGACAGCATTCTGTGTAACGCATGAAATAATAATTCATACATTATCAAAGGCTTATGGGGGAGGGATGGAAAAATGAGGAGCTGATACTGAGGGTTCAAGTAGAAAGAAAATGTTTTGAAAATGGTGATGGCAACTTATGTACCGAGGTGCTTGACACAATAGATATGAATGGATTATGATAAGAGTTGTATGATCCCCCAATAAAATGATTAAAAATAAAAGTTGGCAAAAGACATGAACATACCATTTTTACCAAAGAATACATTCTTATGTCCAGCAAACATTTAAAGAAATGTTCATGACCACTAGTCATCCAGGACATGTATATCAAAGGAACAGTGAAATCAGTGGAGTAGTATCATACATTGATAATGACAGGTTGACAATAAATGAAAGAATGGGTGAATAAATTTAAGTAACAAATGTAGATGAGGGTGTGGAGAGATTGGAACCCTCACACATGGCTGGTTGAAAGGTCAATATTTCACTACTATAGAAAAAACATGGTGTTAGAATAGAAATTCCATGTGACCCAGCAATATCTCTGTTGGATATATATATAGATATGTGTGTGTGTATATATATATATAAATATATATATAAAGAAATACATTTAAAAATGCATACATAAGGAAGCAAGAGTTCTAACCTGAGCAGAAATATGGACTCCCTTGTTCATTGCAGCACTATTCACAATATGGAAACAACAACGCTAATTGTACAAGAATGGATAAAGAAACTTTGGTATGCACACATTGGAATAGTATTTCTTCATCACCATCAAGTCCAATTTGGCTCATAGCAATCCTTTAGGATGGGGTAGAAGTGCCTCTGTGGATTTCATAGACTGCAATTCTTTAAGGAAACAGAAAAAAACCCTCATCTTTCAACCATGGAGCATCTTATGGCTTCAAACTGGTGGTTTTGCAATTAGCAGTTCAAGGGGTAATCTCTAGGGTGCTAGGGCTCTTTACATGGAACAGGGTGTATCACTAAGCAATAACTAGGCATGAGTACACATACACATACAAGCAAAATATTAGGAGAGGTTAGTTTTAGGAACTAATAATGGAGTGAATTACAATCTCTAAATAGGGACTCAGAAGTCTCTGAAGGTCAAAAGTTGCAAACAAACAAATGGCTTATTTCTTTTTAGAACATCCTCCCTTCAAAACTCTGTCAGGAAAAGAAAAATAGGGAAATGATAAACAAAAAATGATTTAGTGAGATTGAAACATTCCTACTACAGTTATCAATAATGCATAATGTAAATGGAAGAAAAAAACATTTATGTGTATCCTATGTGTACTGAGATATAAGTAGAGGATAAATGTATTTTAGTGTATACCGATCCACAAACCTGAAATTCCTTAAAGAGCTTCTAAAGTGTCAAGAGTCCATGCAAGAAATTTCTGTAACAAAGTTCATATTTGTGAAAATTAACCAGAAAAGGAGACTTAGGTTTAACCAATGAGTCATATGCTCTTTCCAAAGTCAAGGTAAATTTCTTAGACTTTTAGGTTAATGGGAAAAGCATTGTCTATTTATTTTGCTTCAGTACGTATCATGGGAAAAACAAACCAGTCAATTTCAGATGGAAAATGAGAATCAAGAGTAAGTTTTACTTTTAAAAATTGTAATAGAATGTTTGTTAGCCACTTCAATGTAGGGAAAAGAAAGTTAATGAAATTAAACTTAGCTATGTGATTTTTATACCCAATAATAGCGAAAGTCAATGTTTGAGGCTTTAGGAGAAAAGTTCCCATGCTACAGTTTGTGTCTCCAATATAATGAACTTTTGAAATTTACTTAAAATCAAAATATTATTAACACTTTCCTAAATGGTTATCAGATTGGCCTTCTGTAATAATACAGTGTATATATGTACATATGTATATGCATACATATACATGTATGCTTCTAAAATACCACTGTATTTCTAGTAGTTCATTTGGTGGTGTTTACAGTGAGTGATCTTCAGAGGGCAATATTAAGCTGATGCTACTAACGCTGTTTCCAGCACCAGAAACCATTTGGTCTTCATTGATTCTTTAGTAAATGGCATCTGTAAACAGACTATAGGATTAGCGATGCTTGTGTGTATGAGTATGGATGTGCGTGTGCATACAAGTAAAGAGAAAGAGTAAGTGAGAGCAAGCAAGTGGATTAGGAAGCCTAGCCTAGTATTTAACAACATGCAAATCTTGTAAAGACCACTGCTTTGTGTAGAAAGTCCTTGACCCCAGGCTGTCCTTTAGTGGAGTAAAGCTGGCAAATTTCTTTAGAGTGGGAGCCACACACACAACAACAAGACAAGACAGTATGGTTGACAAAACAGTAAAGCAAACAAATATTTAATAAGTGAAGTACATTTCAGTCAAGAAGCGAGTCACTTTATGATTTGAAGAAGTCAACAACATCTAGGAGTATGATTTTGGATTTTATAGGTGTCAGGTAGCAGGACTCCATTAACTTGTTTTATCTTTGCTCTTGCTTTTCCATGGGTCCATATTCTTGCCTCTTGATTAGTCATTATTCCAGCATAAGGATTGGTCTCATAATCCAAGGCTTGTGCACCTTATTACCATGTGGGGTTAGTCAATAGCATTTTCCAGACCTGATCTCTGGAATGGATAAAGCCATGCAATTTGGGATGTGTGATCTAAATCTATAGTTGCCCTTTGTAGCGGTGTTTCTGACAGACCTGAGCTTCTGGACTAGAGGCATAGAATGTGCAGGATGCTGCTGTGTCACGTGGAGTGGTCTTGAAGCTGCTGGGTATCTGTGCCCTTAGGTAGCTGGAACCCACGCTTGCAATATGACCCCAGACCAGCTCACTGGATATCTTCTGCCTTAAACCTCTGAGAAACAGCCTGTCAGATTGCTTCCAACTTCCCCATAGGAACAGCAAAGACCCTGTATGATTGGACGGTAAAATCCTGTACTGTGATTGGATGACTGGCTCAGTCAGCTATACTTTATTTACATAAATTGGCTGGTAACACTTATTTACATAGTCCACTGTGTGGGCCAATCGTTTCTCATGCTGCAAACCCATGATCATAAAGGGGAATGTTTGGAAATCAGGAAGTATGATCTGATTGGTCACTGAAACCTATATAAGCCTTGCAAAACCTGCATTAAAGTTAGATCTGAGTCATTGAGTCAGGTCTCCTGATCCCGTGTGCAGCCAGATCTTATTTCCACAGTCCTAGACATACCACTAGAATAAATAAGGTGATGTGGTGTGGGGTTGATTCACCCATACTTGATCCGTGGAATAGATCAGGTGAGATATTTCAGGATAGGTCATTTAGACCTCATGGATTATCCAGGCCTCTAGCTGATCCTGACAAGCATTTAAGAGTCCTTCATATTAATCTTAAAACCTTTTTTAAAGAATGAAATTATTCTCAAATAAACGTAAACACAAAACAAAAATGAATGTATTCCTTTTCTTCTCTTCACAAACCACATAATTTCATAGATAAACACAATGTGTTGGCTTATATTCTTTTTTATGTCACTTTACTGGGGACTCATACAGCTCTTATCACAATCCTTACATACATTCATTGGGTCAACCACATTTGTACATTTGTTGCCACAATCTTCTCAAAACATTTTCTTCCTACTTGAGCCTTTGGCTTCAGCTTCTCATTTTCCCCTCCCTCCACCATCCTCTCTCCCTCATGAACCCTTAAAATTTATAAGTTTTTTTCATGGATTCCATTGTCTGATGTCTCCCTTCACTCACTTTTCTATAGAGAATATTTTCTTTGGTTGCTAGTCCACTTTTGAACAGCACTTTTAACAAGAAGTTTGAACATTATCTTAAAACTTACTCATCTACATCATCCCCAAGTCATTCTTGATTTCATTTTCTAAACACTTATAAAATTACAGTTCTCTGCTTTACCTACCCACTGTGACATTTCAAGTAACAAATGTGTGCCTGACCTTATCCAAATGACTACTAATTAATGTTTCCACCTCTAGCCTAACAACACTAAAAGCTTTATATCCACAAGTGTTTTATGAAATTCCATTTTGGTCATATCATTCCGTGCTTAAAATATGGCAAGTGAATAAGGCTTATAATTGTTAGAGTCTACAATTTCTATGATAGTATATCATTTCCAAATTCCTCATCTTTTACTACTTGTGATAACTATTTCTTTATCAACTTGAAGAAATATAAAAGTATAGGGTTGGAATCCAATCTGATCCTGCCTTCTTGGGGATGTGACCTTTTCATAAGAGGACCCTGGGAGCCTCCTCCTCTCTCAGCCTTCACCTCTCTGCTATTGACCCTAAGAGCTTTCAGATCCTTGCCATAATTCAATCGACCTTAGATCTATGTGACATTGTACCCACTAGTCTGTGATATTCATGCATTCTGTATCAAAGAATGTATCAAAGTGTGAGTCTGGATGGACTTAGAGACTTGAATTGGACTGGGTCGGGATATATATATATATATATATATATATATATTACATCTTAATATGAAGTTCTTTCTTATAAAAGGGAATACCCCATTGTCCATACCCTAGGGAGGAGGTTATATGTAGATCCTTATAATCAGTTTTCCCTTTCTACTCACCCTCCCTCCATCCTCCCAGTGTTGCCACTCTCCCCATTGGTTCTAAAGGGACCATTTGTCCTGGATACCCCATGTTTCGAGTTTCTATCTGTACCAGTGTACATCCTCAGGTCCAACTGGATTTGTAAGGTATAATTCAGATTATAATTGTAGGAGGGAGGAAGCATTTTGGAACGAGAGGAAAAATGCATATTCCATCCTTGCTACACTGTGCCCTGAATGGCTCATCTCTTCCTGACCACCTTTTTGTAAGGGGATGTCACTTCCCCTGCAGATGGCCCTTGGTTCCAAATCTGCACACCCCCTCATTTATAATGATATAATTTTTAGTTCTTTAATGCCTGATACCTGATCCCCTTGACGCCTTGTGGTCCCTCTGAGTGGTGTGCTTTTTATATGTGAGCTTTGGTGCTTCTGAGCTAGATGGCAGCTTGTTTACCTTCAAGCCTTTAAGACCCCAATGCTATACCTTTTGATAGACCGCCACCATCAGCTTTCTTCATTTGCTTATGCCCACCTTTGCCTTCAGTGAGCGTATCAGGAAGGTGGGCATGGAATGATATCATTTTTGTTCTTGATGCCTCATAACTGCTTCCATTGATACCTTGTGGTCACACAGACTGGTGTGTTTCTTCCATGTGGACTTTGTTGCTTCTTAGCTATATGACTGCTTGCTTATTTTCAAGCTTCTTAGACCCCAGATGCTATATGTTTGATGGTAAGGGCATATCAGCATTCTTCACCACATTTGCTTGTGCACACATTTGTCTTCATTGATTGTGTCGGGAAGGTGATCATCAAGGAATGCCAAGTTAATAAAACAATATGTTTTTGCATTGAAAAAGTACTTGAATGGAGGTCCAATGTCTTTCAGCTGCCTTAATACTAACTCTTTAAGTATATGCACATAGATCTAGCTCCCCACTATCATAAGTTGTGAGGTTTTTTGCACATTTTACTATCTCTGCAAGTCTAGATAATATAGGCTGGATGAACAGTCTGGAGGAGAAAACAATGGGATTTATGGTTTGGGGGATACATGGGAGATGAAGAGGTGGGGGAAAGGAGGGGTGTTGACAAGGGAACAAGTGATCCAAAATCAGTGGCAAGGTCAGTGTATGAGGCCCGATAGGGATTGATCAAGAGTAATGTAACAGAGGGAAATTATTGAAGCCCAAATGAAGGATGAGAATGAGGCAAAGAGCATTTACTTTCATATTTTATAAACTTGCAAATCACATTACTTTTAGTCCCTCAACACAGTATCTTGTTTGGAACATTGCAAATCCATAATGCTCCATAAAATGAAAATAAAGATAATAGGATTAAATGATAAACTTTCTGTGAATTATTTTTACATTTAATTCACAGTATTTTAACACACCAACATAAACCTAAGTTTGAACAGCTGATTCTAACATTTATGCTGCAAAAAATAGGCATAAGATAATGTTCCACAAAACAAAACTGGAAAAGAGCAATTTTGTAGAATAAGCCCTATTAAGTGTTAAAACCTAATATAAAACTTGAAAGTAGTTGAGCTTTGGTGGCGCAGTGGTTGTGTGCATGACTGCGGCCCACAGGGTTGATGATTCAAAACCAGTAGCAGCTCTCCAGGAGGAGGGCTGGGCTTCCTATTCCTGCCAGGACAGTGATGTGAGAAGAAAAATAAAACTTCAAACTAATACACAGTAGTATTGGCACAGGAATTGACACATAAATCAATGCAACACAGTAGCAAATTTAGAAACTGAGCCAAAAAACAGTCACATGAATAATCCCTAAAACAACGAAAACAAGCTATAGGACAGTGTATATATCCTACTCTTATTTATGTAAAAAGGGGTGATTAAGGTAATATGCTCAGGTTTGATAGTATATAGGTAAAGGGATAATAAATAGATATAGAATAAGACAATTTGCAGTGGTTTACTGTAAATTGTTATATAATAACTAGGTACATGGATATAGTGGAGAGGTGAGGGTTTCCAAGTCTATTTTTGAACTGTGAGACTCTATTCACAAAATTAAATTAATTCAAACCAGAATTAAACCAGTCATTTTGCTGAAGATAGAGAATTTGCATTTCTGTCAAAAGATAAAATAATCCATCTTTTAAAATGTGCTTAGGTGCAGAATACTATCCTGAATTCATCCCAGATTGGAGAAAAAGACACTAATGGATGCACATTCAGGGTCATATTGCAAGCACCATCATCGTAACATTGGTTTAAGTATATTCAATTCACACAACAGTGTAAATGTTTCTAGCTTTGATTTTCCCTTCCTTGAAGCAAAAACACAAGGAAGGGGCTTTTAATTGTGTTAGGTGGAGTATAATTTTTCTAACAGAATCACATTAAAATCACAGTAAGTCTGATGTTTAAAAATACCCCAAAGCCTGCAGCCCTATAAGACGTTCGCAAGACATTTCCATGTAGAAAAGGCCTGGCAGCCAACAGACTACCTTACTTAAATGTATTGTAATACAAATCACATGTCATGCATATGCAAAAATTTTATCGTGTTCTCTGATAGGCATTTCTTTATATGAAACGCCTCAGGTTAAGAAGATAGATAAAATTATATTATGGTGGGCTGAGGTGAGGCCATTGGAAATGACTAGAAAAGTTAATCATGATTTTACCTTAAGTAATTTTAGAGTCAACTGAAAATATTGGAGTCTAATTTGCAAAGGGGTAAGCCACTCCACATTTGTGGTGGAAATTAGGGAGATGGAATACTGAATTTCACATAACAGTATGAACATGCGATGCCGTGTTATGGGCTTTAAAGCTTAATGTTCCCTTTTAAATCTATGAGCCAGAAAAGAGTAGAGAAGGTTACTGGCCTAATCATCTAATGCCATAGAAGAAGAAAATCATGGATGAAATACAGCAGTGTTACTCGATGTGACAGACATGTGGCTCATTCTATGACCCCACCAAAACCAAACTCATAGCCGTTGAGTCAATGTTTACTCCCATGTGTTTCCAAGGCTGTAATTATTTACAGGAGTAGAAAGCTCAACCTTTCTCCCTTGGAGCTGCATGCGGTAATGAACTGCTGACCATGTGGAACACAGTCCAAAGCATAACCACTACACCCAGGAATCATTATCATTGCTTCATCTTATGGAAGTCAGTAAAGCATGGAAATCTTTCTCAGAAATCCAGTGCAATTGCTAACACCTTCTCCACTCAATTATAATGTGCATTCTTAAAATGATTTTAAAATGCCATTATTGCATTTCCAAAACTAAATTACTTATATAAAAGATATGGCTTCCTCAAAAAAGACCCAAACAACCCTAGATGTTTGCAGAAGAGGGGCTTCTTTCCAGGGTTCAGAGTCAAATTTATTTTGCATTATACTAAAAGACCTAAAAACAAGAGGCACCCAAGCTCCAGAAAAATGCAGACAGAACTGCATCTATTCTCAAAAATAATGTTTTTTCTACAAACTGTCCCTTGAACGATAAGTAAAACCATTTTTTAAAATGCATGCGTAGACAGGCTCCAGGTCAGTACTTTTATACATTAATTGATGTATGACTTATAGATACTGTTGTCTAGTTACTTTCCTATAATGATCTTATGTAAAAGCCCCGATCGTCTGTAATTTTGAAAATTGTTCCCCAACAACAGTTATAATATTCAATAAATTCCTTTATTTTTATTTTCACAGAGTACAAGTTCTTACTCTTTGAAATTTACAGGTACCAGATATATGGTATTTGAAAATACATTGTCTTCAGGTACATTGTGTTCAGATTCTCTTGGACATCTTTGGATCCATAGATGTGATACTGACATATTTCCCTTGGACCCTTTGATCTCCACATACTTCCAGATATCATTCCATACAAAAAATACTCCAAACTGTACTTTGTTGTTGTATTCTTACCTTTTGATATTTATAGGTGGATATCATTGGACAAGAAACAGCAATAATATGCCTGGGGCTATTACTTGTCACTACTGTTAAAAAGGACATATTAAGAGTAATTACGTAAAATAAAAACTCTGATAATTTGTCATTAAATGTAGCTAACCTAATCTGATATGATGGGGCTCTGGGGACAGAACAGGTTTTTCCAATTGTGACTTTAAAACAATTGTTCAAGTTATTGATGAACATTGAAAAATCTTCATTGATAATAGTGTAATCCCGTTGGTCATAAATTCATACTTAAAGTAGTTTTTGCCCTAAAGTACCCAGACTTCCATAGCTGTGGTGATAGTCAATCAAGTACATCTTGCCCAGCAAATACAATTCCATGTGCACCCAGAATTTGTGGGTTGTATGCAGATTTTTATATTTTTTTATCTAGTGATAGCACAACAGGAAATTTGATTGCTTACTTTGCAACTGGAATTATCATACACAATTTAACCAACACAAGGAGATAAGTTAGTACCCCAGAGAAAGAAGTTCTTTGTTATTTGCAGGTACTTAACATACTCATCTAAAACTATAGTACTTCTGTTAGTCTCATCTGACAAGTTTGTCTTCTTCTGTGCCAGAAATACCATGGGTTCTTATTTCCTAAGATGTTGGTTGGGTACTGCCAACAGATCCACTTGAGACAAAAGTGAATACATTTAAAGCTATGCCAGATTTGGTTTCATTTTTGAATCATTTTATTAGGGGCTCATACATCTCATCATGATTAATATATACATCAATTGTATGCAGTGCACATTGGCACATTTGTTGCCATCATCAATCTCAAAACATCCTCCTTCCACTTAGCTCCACGGTATCAGCTTCCCATATTTCCTCTCCCTCCCCACTCCGTTCCCCTATGAACCTTTAATAATTGACAAATTATCATTATTTTATCATATCGCACACTGTCCAATGTGTCCCTTCACCCACTTCCCTGTTGTCCATACCCCAGGGAGGAGGTTATATGTATATCTCTGCAAGGTCTGTTCATTGATCTCCAGGAGTGTCCCCAGGTTGAGTCTGATGGGATGCCACACCCTGGACCCAAAGTATATACTTGGCACTCCCTCAGGAACTCCATGCTCTGTTGCATGCCCTTATAGTTTTGCCTTGATATGGTGGGGTCAGACAGGGTACAATCCCAATCCTGCTTCTCCATTGTTGTCTCTGTAGGGCCTTGGGTCAGTGAGGGACGCAGTGTTTTATAGTGGGGCCAAATGGTCCTCCCTGTGCATTGGTTGTTCTGAGTGGGGATATTCTTCTCAAGGCTCTGTGGACCAGGATGCACTCCATTCTCTCTTCCTCCCCCTTAATTTCTTCTCTTGTGCTCTGCCCCACTACCATCCTGCATGTTCAGTGCTGTCTTCCAAGGCAAACACCCCTGGGAGGAGAGGCGGCTGTCCAGGTTGTTGGGATTGCGGTTGGACCTTCAGACCCCTTCACTGGCTCCCTGCTTCATGCTGCCATGCTGAATTCACATCCAGGAACACCAGATTTAAGTATGGTCCCTCTTTCCCTGTAGAGTTATAAACAATATTCTCCCTTTGGGTGGGTTAGTACTCCATTCCTTCTCTACATATCTATGACAGAATTTTTTAATACCACTTGAATCAAGAAGTAAAGGATGAAATCATTCCATTAACTTAGTGCTTTCTTTCTAAAGATTAATTATACCCACTATTAGCTCCTCTTACACCTCCATTTTTCCAGTCAAAAATACCAATAATTGGGGATGGATATCTGTGCTATATTTATGTGTCATTAATTACATTGTGATTCCTAGATTTCCTGAAGTACCTATTTCTCCTACTTCTTTGTAATGTTTTTTCTAAGACTAACCTCATCATAGTAGTTGATCTCTGCAGTCTTGACTTTAGTATTCTTGTACAGACAAAGAGCCAATCTGGGTTTACTTTTACTTGAGAAGACCGATATACTTGGGGTGAAGGTGAATGAAGATATCTTTGAATCACTTACTTTCCCCTCAGATTTTCACATGTTAATTTCCAGTACTTATAATATGCTTATTGACTTGCTCTGTTAGAATCTGTTAATGATTTAATATTTTTGCAGTAAATCTCAAGCTTGTGTAAAAAATAGTCTTTTATGGAAACACTTAACTAACAGTAGACACAGAATCCCTAAAGAAAGACTGCTTTAGAATTAGGAATCAGTCAAATATTTGAGAAATATAATTTCAGCAAAAGGGAACATTATTGACTCAAACAGGAAGAAAATCATTCTACATTTCCATACCATGACCACTAAAAAACAGTTGAGAGGATTTTTGACAGTAAGAGTCAGTTTGATGGCAGTAAGTTGTTTTTTGTTTGTTTTTGGTATTTATTGCAGGACAGGTTACCAAAGTTTTCTTTATTGAACTAACTTCCATATTAATATTGGAAAACTTCAGGGATCAGCCCCTTTCAGAGATTCCATGCTAAAATAAACAGGATCCTGAGTTGAAACTCCAGTTTCCCGATCCGCTAATTATAACTTAGAATTCTTTTTATAAGTGAGGTATCTGGAAATTCCTTAGGAGTACTCACATAGAAGCAAGAATAGCAATAAACAGCAATTAAGTATTATACTTTGCAACTATATTCCATTGTGAGAGGTTATTCTCTTTAGAGCTGTTACTGCCACTTTAAAACTAGTAGAAGCAAGGACATACATCATTTTAGAAAGCATATTTCCTTTTTGTACTACACACAATATCTATAATTTTAAATTTCACATTTATTCATTATCTCTCAACCAGTAGAACAATATCTTTTGAAATTCTTCCCCTGGACAATTCTAACATTTAGCTATATGAAGTCTTTTTAAATCCCAATACTTTTTTAACTCTTCCTACTGATAATTACCACTCCCTTTTTTTATATTTGATGTAGTGCTCATGAAGGCTTACAAATTAACTTCGGGATAGTGAGTAGATGTTACACTAACTTGGGTAGTCTAGAATTTTGTGTATTGTGGAAACAAAGGGGATTCATGCCCTCTTTCGGAACCCAGATAAAAAATGTCACATTGTTGGTAGATCTTTTAGAATCCACTTTTCTCTCTTTTGAGATACCTCATCCATCGGTGCTCCTACTTTAGTTATTAGCTTTGCTATTTCACACCATGGACTTGTAGGAGTGGCAAAATTACCCATGGCTTTAGATCTAGAATTAGCATCACCAGTGCTCTTAAGACTAGTCAGATTGGAGAACCAATCAAAGAAACCCATATTTATGATTTTATTTCTCTAGAAGCACTCCTGGTACCACTTGTGTCAGGCAGGGTTCTCATAGAGAAATAAAACCAGGACACTAGCAATCCTCTTTATATATTTATATAGAGAGAAAGGTATCTAAGATAAGAAAGAAAGAGTTTTGTAATCTATAAAGCAGTACAAATTGCTCAGTGCAACTCACTTGCGTGAGACAGCTAGAAGACTAGCAGTCCTTCAAGTCTTGAGGGCGGCTGAGTAGTCCTGTGTAGAGCAGTCCAGGTTATCTGGTCACAGGCAGCAAACAGCAGAGCAAGTCACCAACAGTCAGCCTGATGACAGAGTTCTATAGTTCCCCGCTCAAGAGATGTATATCCCAGGAGAGTGGCAAAGTAGGGCTTGAAGGAACCTCAACTCACAGCTACAGAGTCCATGATTAGGTGTCCCACGGGTAGTGTTGCTTGGAGGTCGAGGCACAGGACGCACAAGGCAGCTCTCTGGTCCGAAGATCTGAAAGCAAGAGAGAGGGAGAGAGGGCATGAATCGCTGAGCACTTCCTATCTCTGCTATTCAATTCATCCCATGTATTCATTGGCCGTGACGTCACAACAGACCCACCAATCTTCTGTGGCCATGTTGGCATAACAAACCTACCCATCACACCTTGCCACCTTCAGTCTTTCAAGTTTATAAAAAATCCCAGTGGCACAACAACAACAACAAAAAAATCAAGTGGCAAAATTTTCTAAATACTTAAAATTGTCCTGGGATGTTATGGATCATTTTTTAAAAAAAAACAACTATGGGTAGCAAGAAGAAGAAGAAGAATTTCAGAAGACTTCATGTGTTTAAGCAGAACTTGGGCATGGACCCGGAGGCAGTTGTGTAACAGAGCAAGGAACAGCTGAGTGCTTTAAAATCATGAAGGTGTGCTTTCACATGATATATTTTCACTGCATTTAATAAATCTGTATGCTGAGAAGATGATACAATAAAGTTATGAATAAGAACATGGCATTAGGATTAGAAGCATGGTTATTAACAATTTGTGATCTAAAAATGACACAGACTTGCTTGTTGAAAGAAGAAAGACTTGAACCATTCGGTAAAGAACAATGACTCTAACTACCAGTATGAATTGTATATTTATGTAAAGAAAATACCCTCAATTGGACCCATAGATAACATCCAGATAATCAGAGAAAACATTTTTAAGTTGTCAGGGATTTTTTCTTGGTTGTCTTCACAGTTCATACTCCTGGAAGCAGCAGTCAAGATATCAACTATGAAGCTGAACTGACTTTATGGCACCTACCAACAAAAAAATAAGTATTGCCTTTAGTCCTTTTGAATTTAAAACAAACTCCACTGGGAGCTGTTTGTAAATGGATCACGTAAATTAATACCTCGTCAAATCATACTGGGGTGGCCCATGATGCTCCCTATTTGTTCAGCTTGTGTAGAAGCTAATTTCATATACTGTCAGTCTCTAATTCAGTGCTCTAAAGAATGACTGTATGCAGGTAGAGGAAGCTTTTAAAAATCAGATACTATCTGTATAAAGAAATGCTCCCTTTTTAACATGGAGGCTGTGTTTGCTAGAATAAACATCAGTTATAAGGATCACTTGAGGCCTGCTTGAAAGATCATATTGAGTTCTTCTCACTGACCAATTTTCTGCTAACACAGAAATACTTGGATCCACCAACTCCAATTGGAGAAGACTGTGGATCCTACCTGGAAGACTGTTCAATGTACAAATTGAAATTCAACTACCCTTGTGGCGAGAAGCAGGCATTATCTGAGGTACAGCCTTAACTCTTGCCTAAGATGATAAAACAAAACTTCATGCAAATTCTTGAGGCTGTTAAACTTTGCTTAATACTCATTGTTTTTGAGATTCCCTTGAATGTATCAACTGGTGAGAAATTTCCCTGAAATCTCTTGACTATTTTACAAATTTCCTCACACTTGTTATTCTTATACTGACCACTTTTCTATATTCTTTTAGCATTATCCCTGGTTTTGGCATGCTCTCTCTCCTTTTCAAACAAACAAGTGAAGGAGTCTACCTTGTTTTAGCCATTTTTTATGTTATTTGTCTGAGCATATTATATCTTGATGGTTTACGTCCTTTGTGGAGTATGTTGTTTTCTTTTGTAACTGGCATTTCATTGGTTAATTTGAGGTTAGTACAGAGACATCATGAACTGTTTATACAAAAATTCCTGGTACATGCACCAAAATCCTAAAATGGCACATAGGCATAATTTGTTTTTAAATTCCAGTGACTTTCTAGCTTTAAGTTTGGAGATAATTTTTGAAAATGAGATTATCAAGTATCATTCTTTTCAAATGTTAATGCGATGTTATGTCTTAGCACTACTTCACACACACTACACACTCAAACGTACAACCCTTCGCAGCATACAACAGTGACCAAGAACACTGAACCACTGCGACCAAAGTTGCCACAGAATGAACACAGTTCTGACAAGAAAGACAGAGTGATATAATGGTTTTCAGACACAATTCTACTGAAAATAAAAAACAACTCAA
This sequence comes from Nesogale talazaci, assembly GCA_004026705.1. Taxonomy (NCBI): domain Eukaryota; kingdom Metazoa; phylum Chordata; class Mammalia; order Afrosoricida; family Tenrecidae; genus Nesogale; species Nesogale talazaci. Next base: position 7,478 of record PVJH01018616.1, on the reverse strand, counting down.
ACTCAGCAACAACAGCATGGATATAAAATTCTAAATATTTAAGTCATACAAATGCATGACAATGACTAGAAATTGCCATTAAGTATGTGCTGTATTAGGAATATAAAAATTCCTCCTCATTATCCCAACTCCATCCCCATTGCATACAATGTTTTCTTGACACACATGACAGTCAAATCTTCCTACAATTCAACACCCCGCTATTTTCTTGTTTTACCAAAAATAAAACAACCAGTAAATGAGGCCATGTCTTGAAAAGAACCAAACATTTGCACTTTAAAAATGAGATGAAGTGGGATTCCTTCTTCCTTAAAAATGTTTCTAGAGCTTTTAAAAATTTGCATTTATGAAATAGTTGATAGAAATATTCCTCTGAGTTGAACAAGAAGAGAGATAATAAGATCCATTAATAAGACAGCGTAGGTAACATTAATTAACTTAGTTTCTTTTTCTTCTGCTTCATCAGAGGCTGCACTCTCCTCATTTATCCATTTTTAGCAGACAAATCTTTCATTTCTTGGTTAGTTAATTCAGTCTGTTTTCCTTTTGCCTCGCTTTTTCCTTTTGCTTGCACATTTTTGTGTGAAGATTTATCATTTCCTTCTGCCTTTTTTGGCTTCTCCACTTTTGCAGACATAGGTTTCTCTGACAAACTCAACTACTTCCTCTTGGGCTCCTCCATTGTCCCTTGGGACAGAGCTGACCTTTCTTTTGGACAGCTTGGGCACTTGCCAGATGACTTCAAACCACGGGGCACCAAGCACTTTCTCAAAACTGCGTTGCCTGGATGTTTCCTTTCTGCCAGAATCTGGGTCAAGCTGCTAGGACCCTCATTGGGGGTGGTGGGAAAATAACAGGAAGTTTCTCCTTGGACTTTTTCTTTCTTTTATTTTTTGAGACTTTATAGGACACCAAGAACTCCAGGGTGCATTGGTCATAGTGCCATCCTAACAAATCAACACACAAGTGTAAGGTTCGATATTATTGTTTTCTTTCATATAGGTTGATCCTCCACATAAAAAAATATTTATCAAAAGGGTACAAAAATTATTTGTGTTCTTGGCTGTTTATTGAGGAAAAGGATAGTCTGGTTTTCTACTTCAAGTCATTTTTTTTCTTTTTTTGTGAAAGTCATTGCAAATAGATAACTTCTAATTCTAATTTGTCCTAGGATGGGGCAAAGTGAGCTTCTTAATCAACAGAATTTCAGAAGTACTGTAGTGTTGTATACCATCAGCTATTACTAGCAAAGGAAATAAGGTATCCATTAATATAAGCCACATTAGGGCATGTCCCAATATGACTGAGATAAAAACAAGACACTAAAGTATAAAAAGGGAAAATAGATGCATGTCGTATTATTGGTTGAGTGGCTCATTTAGGAATGCCAGCAATACTAACGATGGCACTAAGTTTGAAATTATGATTAATTCTATCACAATTATCATGTCCATCTTTTGCAATTTGACGGTAAATTCAGCAATCAGTCAAATGATTGGCACTACCTAGATATTGAGTTATCCTCAAAAATAGGTCCTTTTTCCAGCCCCAAGCAGGATAGCAAAATTAGAAAGAGAATTTAAAGACTCGAATGTCAACCCTTTAAGTGACAGGCCTGGAGACAGATGAGAATTCTCCTGAAGTCTCCTAGCACTTGTTGGTAATCCTGAACTTAAACAACAAACCCCCTTCTATATTATAATAACTAATAAACTGCTGATAGCATTGAAGCTAAAAATAGTCTTAAAGTCTCTTACCAAAATTGTATTAGACAATAGATATATCCTTTATTTTATTTTAGCTCATCAAGAAGAGCATATGTAGCAACCAGTACTGTGGTTGTACTTTGGTAAATACAGCAGAAGTAGAGCAATATAATCAGACAATTTTAATGAGACCGTTTGACCTCAAATACCTCCTATGCATCATTTTCCCTTCCTACATATTTTAGCTGCTATTTAACGACTGATTCCTGAATACAGTATATTATTATTGTTAGGGCTTTGATTAAGCTATAGCTAGCACACCATACAATTCAATAGTTTGATTATGTAAGTTTGTGCAATCGTCACCAAAATCCACTTTGGAACATTTTCTTCCTTCTTGTATCCATTGCTATTGTCTCCAGATTTCTCCCAAACTTCCCTTTCTGTACTTTCAAGTAATTTTTAATATACTTATTGCCTTCATAGATCCATCTTTCCTGAATTCCCCCAAATAAAAGCAAAACCAAAAATACAACAACAATGACCAACTAAAACAGAAAAAAATGAACCAAAAAGGAACCAGGAAATACTAAAAAGTAGACTCATTTTTAAATGGTTGAAAAGGGAGATCAAATGAAAAGGGACTACCTTCCTCCCTAACTGCAGCAGCTAAAATCTACTTCACAATGCTCTTGTGAATCTTAATTCACAATGTGAATTAAGGATATTCACATTCCTAGACTCTGTACAGTGAGAAATCACCAGAGACTCAGTCCATGTGTGGATCCTAAAAATGCATTTGGGACTTCCACTACAATCCATAGCATTCTGTCAACCATCACCCTCCTTCAAAAAAAGTTTTGACATATACTTCACATAGTATTTAATTTAACATTCACTCATACTAAGATTTGTGTAATCACTACAATACATCTCAGAACATTTTCTTCTCATACTCAATTTTGTTAGCACTCCATTGTCCCCATCATCCATTGCTATGCCCCTAGACAATTACTACTGAAAAAAATAATCCACTCCTATCAGATTGATTCTGACTCATACAGATATTAAGTAAGGTTTAAAAGGCTGTCAGTATTTAGAGAAGTAGGGAGCCTCATCTTTCTTCCACAAAACACCGATGGATTTAAACTGCTCACCTTGTGGTTAGCAGTTCAACACATACCTGACAACATCAGAGCACCTATATTACTAGTGGGTCTAATTTTTTTGATCACTGAAATAATTATTTTCTGGATATTTCATATTATCCAGTGTCTATCACATGATTATGTTCATCACTTTTTATGTTAAAGATCATGCATTTTGAATAAAGCACTATTTTTTAGAATACAGTTTGTTTCTTCAGTTGGTTATTGTTCTTTTCTGTCAAATATTCTTACTATATTGGTTTTTGACTTACACTCTTTCCCAAAAGATCATGGACACAAAGATCTAAGTGATGACATGGTGAAGATGATGATGCCCAGCTACCTCTCATGTGCAGCATTTGTGGTCTGTAGCACCTATCTACATAATAAGAAACTATTGAAATGACAAAAAAATTAAGCCATACAGAAGAAAGAGCTTAAGATAATGAACATTGAATTTCAGTAAGGATCTTTTATCAAAAGGAGGTATTGTGGAAGGGCTTAGAAAATCAAGTGCCTTGGTAGAGGTGACATTTCTGTTCAGGTGCAGATTGAATTCTTTTTTGTATTGTACTGAAAAATAATGGGCATTGAATTTGAGTTCATATTAATGGACTACTCTGCACTGATGTGTAGAGAATGGAGAGGCAACAGAAGTGCACTTGTTCACAGAAACGATGCTTTTACATACGGTGTCACTATCCTTGAAAGATCAGTAAAATAATCTATGAAAATAGGTGGCTGGCTCCAGGACAGGATGCTTATAGACTAACTGATGTATGGCTAATTGTTACAGTTTCTGTAAAATTCTCTTACACCATTGGGTACTCCCCAAAAAGACCTCCAATTGTCCTGGGCAGAGCAGAGCTTTTGCAGTATGCATTTTTCCCACTAGGGGAGCAAGAAGAAATCACTCTGATTTAGTGCACACAGTGGGGTTGCCCCGGAAAGTTCTTTCTGCTCACATTACATGGTTTTTGTTTTTGTTTTTGTTTTTTTTTGTAAAAGTAGTTTCCCTCAAACCTCGTTTTTTCTTTTTTCTTTTTTTTTGTGATGACCGTTTTTAAGAGAACAGCATGTGACTGTGAAATTTTGTTTCTTGCTCAGGAAAAATGTAGCAAAAACTGCTGTGATGTTGAAACTTACAAGGACAGCTCTGTGGGAAAAGTCACATGTGTGAGTGTTTTTTTTTCATTTGTAAAAAGGTGAAATATTGATTATTGATAAATCTCATTCTGGATGTCCACCAACTTCCCGAGCAGACAAAAATATTTAACTGACAGTTCATATGGAGTTCATTCTACCATGTCATATTGTTGATCAAGCTTTCTATTTAGAGGTTCTGAAAAGATTGTGCAGCAGTGTATGATTAAAACAGGCCTGCTTTGCAGACAGGGAACTGGTTTTACTACCACAACAATGCACCTACTCACAGAGCCATCTCAGTGCACCAATTTTTTGCAAAAGACAGTTTGCTCCACTCACCTGCTTCAGCTGACCGCATTCCCAGCGACTTCTTTTTGTTTCTGTGAATGCAAAGGGAGAGGATGTAGTAGAAGAGATGAAGAAAAAAAGGAGATGCTATTGGCCATTCTAACAGATGAGTTTGAAAAACGTTTCCAAGAATGGAATAGGTTTGAAAAATATATTAATTGTAATATATTTGTCACTTATCACTTTGAAGATGATAAGGTGGTTTTATTAAAAAAATTAAACACATAGCTTTGAAAAACAAATCTATTTGGGGCGGGGTACCCTCTTATAGAACCAAAACGAACCCACTTCCAACAAGGTGATTGCAACAAAAGCTCACTGCCTCATCTTTCTCCTGAGGAGCAACTAATGGGTTGAAATGGAAGAGGTTTCAGTTAGCAATCAATAGCAATCAATAGATACTTTCCTGACCTACCGGAGTTCTTCCCATGAGTCACCCAATCTATACGCTCCTACACTGGGGCGCTGGCAGAAAAGGCAAAATTGCATTGATTAGATTAAGATAAATGTGCCATATTGCTTTGCATAAGACTGTCTCAGAAAGCTAAAATGAGATACTTTCCAGCAGCCATGCTGTGTGAAGACATGGGCAAGGATACTGTGGAAAGAAAATGGGGTATAAGGGAAGAGTTGTGTGCTCATTAGGCAAAAAGGATAGGGCACCCTCTTCCATGGCTCCAGGTGTTGGAAGCATGCTGACAGGGTGTTCTGAGAGCTGATGAAGCACCACTGGCTTCTCTGTCCCCCTGAGAGAAAGGGACCCTGGCTTCCTGTTTCCAGACAAAAGCTCTAGAAGGTAACACTCTGTAAACTTATGAGCTGCATCATGCTCTCAAGCCATATCCTCCTCCCCTCACATCTGTGAACATCTTGGGTGAAGTGTTAATGCTTCTTTGTATCTGCTCAAAGGATTGTGAACTGTTCTGTGTTAGTCCGGGTAAACTAGCGAAACAAATTCATATACACACACATGGATATAAGGGTATGGTTTATACACAAGAGGAATAGGACATTAAGAAAGCATCCCAGAGAGACTCTGGGAAGATGACCGCCAGATAGGAAGCCCAAGCCCGGAGCTCCTGGAGATCGGTGAGTGGGGGTGACAAGGGGAAGGGTAGGGCTCTCAAATTGGGTTTTGTGACTCCAGGAAAGCTCAGAGCCCTCCTCTGAACCAGGAGCAGGCGGGACCCGCACACCCGCGCTCCCCACGGACACTGGCACAAACGCCGCCTGCACAGACACTGCAGGTTCTTTGTGCCCGAGGGATCCAGGGTGCCACTCTGCACCCTGAGATCTGGGACCTGCAGTTAACCAGCGCCCGCATGTAATCGCAGACCAGTCCTCCCCACCCCAAGGTGCCAGGGGACACTCCACACAGACCCACACCTCTCACTCCCCACCCCCAGGGACTCCTGTGTCCCCAACACAACGGAGGGCCAGCCCCTCCCCCACCCCGGAGGCCCCCGCCCAGGCGCACCTTAAGGGCGCCACCACTGCTCAGGATAAGATCAAACCATCCCCTAAACCCAAGCCTGCCCACCTGGGCCACACTTTCTAACAGGAGCAGAAGGAACACCCGCACTCCCCACAGTCGCTGGCACTCCTTAGAGACACTGCCTGTTCAGGGCGCCTGCCCCAAACCCCGCGACAGAGAGGCCCGCTTTACATTGTCTACTGGGTAAACAGCCAGCCCTTCCTCCCCACCCCAGAGTACTAGAGGATTTTTTCCCACCTATCTGTGGCAAGTGCCCCTAGCCAGGAACAGACCACCCAACTCCCACCCCATCCCCTAAACCCACTCTCCTGATCAGCCAACACACTCCATCAGATCTGCAAGGCCTAGCTGCAAACAGTTCCTGAGGGAAGCTATAATATAAGACCAGCCTCCTAAAGGGAGACCCCAGGGCCACAAAACACCAAGGAAAATGCCACCTAATACGAATAAATCAAACAAAAAACAGCTAGCAGCTTCCACAATATCAAGAAAAGAGAAACTGGATCCGATGCAAGAAGATCAGCTGGACCTAACAGCAATCATAGAAAATGCGGAGATGGATCAACCACAGAAAGAAATCTTCAAGATGTTACTAACACGTATGCAGCTCTTGAGTGACGCATTAAGGAAGAAAGAAGAATTGATACAGGAGATAAAGGCTACGCACCAAAGGGAAATCCAAGAACTAAAGAGTGAGCTAACAAAAACTAATAGATTTCGGTCAGAAAATGGAGGAGGCAGAAAACAGGACAAGTGACCTAGAGGACTCACAAGTAGAAATTAATAAGTGGGAGAAAAAATCTAACAAGTCCATGAGAGAAGCAGAAGAAAATATTAGATGCCTGGCTGATACTACGAAAAGAAACAATATTAGGATTATCAGTCTGCCGGAGGATGAGGCATCAAGAAAACCAACATCCAAAATAGTGAGGGAATGCTTAGAGGAAAACTTCCCTAGCTTAATGAATGAAAGCCATATAACTATACAGGAGGCAGAAATTACACCAGCTAGACTAAACCCCAAGAAGAAAACACCAAGACATATAGTTGTTAAACTATCCAATTATGAAGAAAAAGAAAAAATTATGAGAGCAGCTAGGGAAAAAAGGGCAATCACATATAAAGGCAAACGGAAAAGAATATGCTCGGACCTGTTAATGGAAACTATGAAGAAGAGGCGAGAGTGGAGCAGCATATTCCGAAAATTGCAGGAACATGATGCAAACCCAAGAATATTCTATCCAGCCAAATTATCTATCAAAATTGATGGAGAAGTAAGAGTCTTTCCAGACAAGGAAAATCTCTGAGAATATGCCAAAAGGAACCCAGCCCTACAAAAGATTCTCACCGACCCACTGGGAGAAGAACAACAACAACAACCTAACACACACAGAATGAATCTACCCAGAAACAGTCAAAGGGATAACAGCCCCCAAGGTAACTCTGGCTCAGAGATGGAAGAAAGGCAAGAATGAACCTCAAACATATATTGACATATGGAAATATGTGGAAATAGAAAAACATCCAATACAAGAGCGATAAAATCACAACACAGAGTGCACAGATAGATGTAACAACCCTAAATATTAATGGATTGAACTCAGGCCTTAAGAGACAGAAATTAATAGACCAGCT
>PVJH01018615.1:0-44734 GCA_004026705.1 Nesogale talazaci | reverse complement strand
GAGGCTTGCATCATCCTCACACGTTGTGTGCAAGCTCAAGTTCATCAAAGAGCTCTTGTGGCTCAGTGACTAAGGGCAGCAGTTCAAATTCACCAACCTCTGTTCAGGACAAAATGCAGTGGCCTGCTTCTGTGATCACAGCCCCACTGCTGGAATTGAACCTCCGTCCCAGTGGCCCGCAGTCCCGCGCACAACCACTACGCCACTGGGGTTCAGCCCTCTTCTTCCATTCTTGACTGTGCTTTCCTTCTCCCCATGCCACCTGTCCAGCTGCTCCTCCTAAGCCTGGCTATCTTGTAGATTTTGAAATCATATCTTTTGGATGAAAATAATTTTCCTTTTATAGTAATAAATACCAGAAGGTATTTATTTTTATGAGATTGACGACTTCATTAAGCATAATGTTCTCTAATTTTGTTTGCATCTTAGGTATTCAACATTCACCATTGTTTTTCAAGAGTGCCTAATATGCCACTGTATGAATGAACCAGAGTTTGTTTACCCATGCCTCTACATCAGAGCTTGTTATTTTCCCCATCTTATTGGTATTATAGAAATTAGTGCAGGGCTGAGCCCCGGTGGCGTAGTGGTTGTGCGCGGGACTGCGGCCCACTGGGACGGAGGTTCAATTCCAGCAGTGGGGCTGGGCCTCCTACTCCCACCACCGGAGAGCAGTGATGCCAAAAAAAAAAAAAAAAGGAAAGGAAAAGAAATTAGTGCAATAAACACATGTCTATTCATGTTTTGTTTTTGTTTTTGTTTTTTGGTGTTTTTTTTTCCCTTTGTGTCTTAACTTTTTCTTTTCTTTTCGAGGTCCCGTGAGCGTTGTCAAGGCCTTGGGGATTTTTTTTTTTTTTAGGCATCACTGCCCTCAGGTGGTGGGAGTAGGAGACCCAGCCTTTGCTCCTGGGAGCCAGAATTGAACCTCCACCCCTGAGGGCCTCAGTCCTGCGTACAACCACTATGCCACCGGGGCTCAGCCCTCATGTTTTGTTTTTTATTTCTGTAAGGCATCTATGAGGAGAGAGATTGCAGAACCAGAAGGTATTTTTGAATTCACATTTGTTTAAGGAAGTGCCTTATTGGTTTCTCAGGGGGTGGTACAATTCTACAATCCCACCAGCATTGTATGAGTGTTCTAATCTCTCCACAACCTCTCCAGCATTTATTAGTTTCTGCTTAAAATGTGTTCTAAGAGTGTTGTTGTGAGGTGGTGTCTCATTGCTTTCATTTATATTCATTGTATGACTAATGGACACGAGTGTATCTTCACATGACTGTGGCTGAGCCGTTCAATGTTCTGTGGGGCACTGTGCTAGTCATCATGAAGCTGAGTCCACTTGACAGCAGTTGTTTTGTTTGCTTGCTTGCTTGTTTGTTTAATTGGGGCACTGACATAATTTGCATTCTTAAAAATTACTTTGTGTTAGGTGGAAGGATGGTGGGTGGGATGGACCAGTGAAGAAGGTGCCATGATTTTTTGGGAGAGATTTGTTTGCCACTTGAAGGAGGATGTTTGGGTTGGGATGGAAAGAAATGGGTAGCTTTGAGACCATTCATAAGCCAAATTGTTGATGGCTTGCTGTGGGGGTGAAGGATAAATCCATTGTCATTGCGTTGCTTCTGACTCGTCAGGACCCTATTGGAGAGAGTAGAATGGCCCCTCTGGGATTCTGAGTCTACAACTTTTTGCAGGCGCAGACCGCCTCACCCTTCTCCCTCAGAGCAGCTGATGGGTTTGTGCAACTTGCCTGGCAGTGATCAAGGATGACCACCTATTAGGTTCCTTCTTGGGTGGAGGATAGGAGATGTCCAAAGAAAGGGCCAACGAGGTGGGGGTGGGTCATCTTCATTGGGCGAATGGTGGTGTCAGTGCTTTAAGCTTACGTTGACTGGAAAAGGGAGCACAAAGAGATGTTTGGAAAGTGGATTGCAATTCCTGGTTTGGGCATATGAATCTGGGTGGGCTTCAGTGTGGTTTGCAACTTCCCGTATGGGGGAAATATGGCATGGGGGCAGGCATTGGCTCAGGGATCACTAAGGCACATCCTAATTACTGGTAGGGTCCTGGCTCAGAGCACAGAGTTATTCTCTGAACTATGTGTGTCACGGAACTTGTGAGACTCGGGGCCACCCTCAAGAAGAAAAAAACAAAAAGTGGAGTGACCAGCAGGCTTCCGGTAGCAAACAAATCAATTTCTCTTTCTCCTTTGGAATGACTGTTCCCAATGAAGCCAGATGGGCTTTGTAACAGGATGCTGATGGAATTATCCACAGTATGGGTTGTAGATCAAACTGGGTGGGGATGCACACAACTGGGATGCCCATTGTGTATCCTATTCTTCTATGGCTCAAAGGCAAGCAGCAGTCAGAGTGCTCTGGAAATGTCAGTTTAGGTGGCAGGCACTGAGCGCTAAGTGCCTGAAGGTAAGTCTTACATAGAGTTTTTGAGACTCTGGAACAATTTCCTTTTCATTTAATGATCTTGTAAAGTGAAAAGCATAGGCATTCAGGAATCTACCCAGAAGAATAGTTGCATTTTTTGAGCTTCTCTCTTCCCTGCCCTTAGCTCCTCTGTCATTCCCAGGAACACCCCCAGGAACATTCTGAAATCATCTGATTCTTTATTCATGCCCTACTAATGAAAGATTTGCAAAGACTGTGACTGAACAGTCAAATGTCAGGAAAATAACATTTAAACAGCTCTCGCTTCAAGACATGCCCTCTAGGCTACTAAGCATGGAATAAATGTCTGCAATTCATCACACATGCCTAGAGAGGTAAACAAGGCTGCTTTCAGCAAAGGTTTTAAATTATGCCCATGAACAGAGTCCTTTCACAAGATACAAAGGGATACAGGCAAAAAGCTGGAAAATTCAGAAATTTGACTTTCTGGAGGTGGCTGGTCAGAATACATTAAAAGTGGGTAAGATCGACATAAACGCTTTGTAACAATCCCTCACTCTCAGGTTTGATGGTAAATATGTTAGCCACAAATATTTGTCAATGCGAAAAGAGTCCTCAAGGAAACAAAATATGATATAAATATCTACCATCTTTCTGTGTCTCGGTTTGTCACACTGTCATGGTTTCGTGTAGCTATGATGTGATATTTCAAATATCAGCGGGTCACCCAGGGCACGCAGGTTTTAGTAGGACTTCCAGACTAGGAACAAAGGCCTGGTGATGTACTTCCAAAAATTAGCTAGTGAAACCCTGTGGAGTGTAACAGGATCCTACTAGCTTGCTTTGCAATGTCATCAGGAGCGGTAAGCAGCGAGAAGAAGACAATACATTGACTCCTGATGCTCTGCTGCCAATGGTTTTTGAGTCTTGGTCACAGTCCATGCAAGTTACACTGAAAGGCCAGAGTTGTAGACTCCTGTTCCTTTGGCAATTACTCTTCCAACCATGCTCTACACGGGAGAGATACATGTAATCTGCTCGCAGATCTGCTGTCCTAAAACATAGGGTAAATTTAATTCTGGTAAAAGTCTTGGGAGAGACTGCTAACTAGCCAAACACACTTGGCAGAAAAATGTTCACTCCAGTGAAACTGTTTTTATTTTGGTAGCAAAGTCTTGTCGCCTGTATTTGGCAGGGCTCTCACAGACAACCAGAAGAAAAATGAAATATGAATGCTGAAGTGACACTTTTTGAAGTGTCCCTTCATGTCCACTCAACATCACATATAGAGATATATGAGCAAAAGACTTCAGAGTCTGGGTCCTGTGCTACATTCGAGAATACTTCCCTTTTCTTTACATGGTTGAGTGGGCAGTCAGCAAAGACAAAGCACGAGATAAGATGTCTGTGTTTCACCCTTGTGTACAAAGGTGTTTATGACAGTGAAGGTGGAAAACAGAGGGATGGGAAGGAATACATAGCCCCAAACTCTTGGCATGTGTTGTGACCACAGTTCACACATAAAGAAGCTCAGTGGGACACTAAAGTCAGTGTAGGCCATAAGATGAAATGATCTTATCTCTATTTGACTTCCTCTATGAGTTTTCTAGGACTACAGTAAGACATACATCACAGGTGTCTGGCTTTAAAGAACAGGAATTTTTGTTATCACGACTCTGGGGCCTAGAAGCCCACCTCAAGGTCTTGCCTTCCTTGATAACTCTGATCATTCCTTGGTTCCGTGGTGTTTTTCGGCTTGTAGGCAGTCCTTACATAGCATCTGTCTTCCTCTGTGTGGGCATAGCTATGTATCTACTGTTTTCATAGCCCAGAATTGACTAAGTTTAGCTGTATTCAGTTGCTTTATGGGAGGTAATCTGTTTTACCTGGAGCTGATTGGTGTAGTCTTATGATTTAATTGAAAACTTACTAAATATAGTTGGAGGTGTTAGGCCGGGTTGACCAGAGAAACAAATCCAGTGACACAAGAAAAGGCTCGATATCAAGAAAGCATCCCAACTCAGTTCAACTTAAGTCCCTAAGTCCCTCTTCAGACTAACGTAACCATACACAATGACACAGACTGCAGGAATATCACAGCCCCATACAGCCTTGTCGAGTTGCACAGATCCAAGGTCAGTGGAAACCTGGTAGGTCTCCAGACACTTCAAGGTCAGTCTCAGAGAGTCCCAGCAGACAGGAAGGCAGAGAGCCAAGAGGGAAGGAAGTTTCTCTGGTCCTTCTAATGAGAAGACCATGTACACAAGAAAGCACCATCAGGTTGTGACCCGATAGGCGGGTTGGACTCCACCCACCCCTACATTTTTAAACATCTTCAAGTTGACATCAAATTACCTCACTGCTGCAGGAGAACATTATTGAATACTTTTGTGTGTGTGTTTTGGGTGCCATTCAGACACTTGGCATAAATAATCCTCATAGCAGCCTTATAAGTTTGGCAATTTAGAAAGAAAAAAAATTGAGCTTCAGAGAGCTTAAATGACTGACTTCAGGTAGGTAAGAAGTTCCCCATCGCCCTCAAGGCCCATGTTACAGATACCTTGTTGAAGAGTCAATGTGCATATTAGTATACTAATAATTCTGAAAATTTCATCTGCAGTTCTTTCGATATTTCTGGTTCAGCGTTTATAACACTTGGTTGATGATGAAACCCTCCCATTTTAACATAGGGTGTTATGCATTAAATTGTGTTCCTTCCCCCAGTATTAATTGAATTCCTAGCCTTTACACCTCTATATAGAATTCTGTTTAGAAATGAGTGATTCTACCTGTTGTTTTGTTTAGTTTTTCTACTTATTTTATTAATAAAATCATATGAGAATAAGGTAATCACCTCTGAATGATATCATAAAAATATCAGGATAGGAGGTTGGGACAAAAAATTCAGGATAAATATACATAAACACATATAGCGTGAAAACCAAGGAATTCTGATAAATTCCAGGGCTACCAGCAAGGAAGGATCCTGTTTTAGAGCTCATGCTCCCATTTGGACTTTGAACCTCCCATATAAATTCTTGTTTTTTAAGGCTATCCACATGTGGTATTCTTTGTTATGACAACAGTGGGTAACTAATATTATGAGTTTTTAATCCTTCAGAACACAGAAGCTCTGGACCAAAGCCTCTCTAGGCATCCCCGAGGAGTCACTGACATAACTGTCTCCGCCTGGTCCTGGCCAAGTGTCCCATGCTGGATCCGTTTCTGTGTCAGGGATGGGAGAAGGGGACTGGTTCACAGGAAGTGGCATCACTGTGGGAGTGGGCTCAGGGGGAAGGGTTGAAGGTGCAGGGGTGCAGAATGTAGCAGGTGACATTATCAGATGGGTTGATCAAAATGACTGTCTAGAAAATCTTTGTGGAATCTTCAGCAGAACTTTATTTTTCTTAATTAAAATATTCCTGTAGTTAGTTTTCACAGCAAAACACATTTCCATAAACCCAGTTTTCATGGGACACTATATCTGCTGGTCCAAAACTCTGAGCTAATTTATTTTTGGAACTGCTTAGTGTGCTCCAGTCCAAGCTGCCATTCCTCTGTATGTATTCCTATCACCCAATTTACAGATGCCTGCTTTTGTTTCACTGCTGTCAGTATTTTCATAGTCACTGATTTTGTAAATGCTATGGTGTTTTAACTCTAGTATTGTGGTATGTATTATTTGTGAAACTCGATAAATAACTTTTAAAAAATATATAGAAATTAAAGGAAAAGTAAGGGGAAAAGTGTAAATACTTCCACTCAGTTACTAACATTGTAATTAATAATATTGTTCAATGTAGAAAAAAATATATAAAACACATATAAAGGACTGAGCCCCAGTGGCGTAAGTAGTTGAGTGCAGGACTGCAGCCCACAGGCTTGGCAGTTCAAATCCAGTGGTGGCTCTCAGGAGCAGCGCTGGGTAGCTCCCACGACCACCAGAGGGCAGTGATACCAAATAAAACAACAAATATATATATATATAATAAGAATCATCACATTTAAACAATTTAAAACTAGACTTCATAATATCCTGTGATTAATAAATGTTACTAAAGATTGTGTCTGGTACAGGAGGAGGTACATTTGGGGTGGGGTGGGGGGTGAGTGTAGCATTGAGTTCCTGCACCAGTGCCTGCACAAATCTTAGATGACACCACTGTTCCCAAAGCCCTGGAGCCAATGCCTGCATACTGGGAGCAGGGAATACAGTCCTGGAGAAAGACGTCCCTCTTATACAAAACTCTCTTTTCTAGTTAAAGAAACAGAAAATTGAGCAACAAGTGACCTGAAAATGATGGCTAGGAGGGTGTGGAGGCCTGATAGGGCTTGATCAAGGGCAACATAACCAAGAGAAATCACTGAAATGCAAATGAAGGTTGAGCATGATATTGGGACAAGAAGAAAGGAAAAGGAAATAGAGGGGAGAACTAGGAGACTAAGGGCAGTTATAGAGGACAGAATACAGGTATGTACATATGCAAATATACTTACATATGATGAGGAGGAAATGTATCTACGTGTATATATTTACAGATTTAATAATAAGGTAGCAGATGGACATTGGGCCTCTACTCAAGTACTCCCCAAATGCAAGAAGACTTTGTTCAATTAAATTGACATTCCAAGATGCTCACCTTCCTGACATGAACACTGAAGACAAATGTCTGCATCAGCAAATGTGATGAAGAAAGCTGCTGGTGCCCGGCTATCAAAAGATATACAAATGGCCATCTTGCTGAGAAATAACAAAGTCCACATGGAAAAAGCAAATCAGCCCGTGTGACCACAAGGTGCCCAAGGGATCAGGGATCAGGCATCAAAAAAAAAAAAAAAGAATTATATCATTGTGAATGAGGTGGAGTACAGATTGGGAACCCAAAACCCACCTGTAGGCAACTAAACATCCCTTACAGAAAGTTGTGGGGGGGGGTGGAAACGAGCCAGTCAGGGTGCAATATAACAATAATGTAGCATACAACTTTCTTCTAGTTCTTAAATGTTTTTCCCCTCTCCCCCTCTCCCCCCTACTCTCATGATCCCAATTCTTCCTTACAAATTCAGCTAGACCAGAGGATGTACACTGGTACAGATAAAAACCAGAAACATAGGAAATTCAGGACAGATGATCCCTTCAGGACCAGTATTGAGAATGACCATACTGGGAGAGTTGAGGGAAGTTGGGGTAGAAAAGGGAAACTGATTATAAGGTTCTACATATAACCTCCTCCCTGGGAGGCAGATAATAAAAAAGAGGGTGAAGGGAAAGAGACATTGGACAGTGTAAGATATGTCAAAGTAATAATAATTTATAAATTATCAAAGGTTTGTGAGAGGGAGGGGTATAGGGAGGGAGGGGGAACAATGAGCAGTCAATGTTAAGGGCTTATATAGAAAGCAAATGTTTTGCAAATGATGAGGACAACAAATGTACAAATGTGCTTGACACAATGGATGGATGGATGGTTTGTGATAAGAGTTGATGAGCTCCCAATAAAATGATTTTTAAAGAAACAGAAAATAAAAGAAAGGGTAATTTAAGAGAATTAAATACACAAGGTAGGTGATAGAAAACTTTCAGTTTAGATAACTAGAGAATGGACTAAAGCTGGCTCCAGGGATATTCTGTCTTTCCATCTCTGGGCTTGGTTTTTCTGTGCTATCCATTCCTTCTTAGGCAGGATTCTGCCCAGGGTAACCAATAGCAGTGCCAGTCTCCTATCCCCCAGAGAAAAGGAAGCTCTGTGGTGGTGTACCACTTACACACAGGGCTGTTAACTGCAAGGTCAGCAGTTTGAAAACAGTGGCTTCCACACAAGGTTTTCTATTCCCGTGAAGAGTGACAATCTTGGGAACCCATAGACGTTCTGCTCTGTCCTATAAGGTCTCTGAGCCAGAATAGACCGACTGACAATGAGTGAAAGTGTCCACTACGGTCCCAGGGCACGTCTCGGGCCTGCTTTCCCCAAACCTATGCAGATTATGAAATCACCTCTGAACAGATCTCTGGAAACAAAAGGATATGGCATTTTGGGGCTGACCCTTCCCAAACGAACTGACCGCCCACAAGCCAACGCTGACTCTTAGTGAGTCCCTGAGGGTTTCCAACTCCTACTTTATGGGAATAGAAAGTCCAGACTTTCTCCCTCAGAGCGGCTGATGGTTTCAAACTGTCAACCCTGAGGATCGAAACCCAACTCATAACTAGACACCGCAGGGTTCCAAATCCTAGACTAAAACTAGTGTCCAATTTAAGAGGAAGTTGTAACTCAGGAGTTGTCTATGCTATGGTTTACTTTCTTATTTACTTATTTATTTGTATTAAAAGATCATTTTATTGGGGGCTTTCATAACAATCCATACACCAATTGTACCAAGCATGAGTGTTCATATGTTGCCCTCATTATTTTCTAGACAGTCACTTTCTATTGAGCCCTGATATCAGTGCCTCTTTTTTTCCCTCGCTCCTCCCCACCTTAAGACCCTTTGATAAATTAAAAGTTATTAGTATTTTCATATCTTACAGCGACTGCTGCCTCCCTTCCCCCACAGTTTCTGTTGTTCATCCCCTTGGATGAGAATGGGGGTGTGGAGGAGATTATGTGTCAATCCCATTTAGATTGGTTCCCTCTTCCTCCTCCCTTCTCGCCTCCATCCCCCTGCCCTCCTGGTATCATCGCTTCCCTTCCTGTTCTTGGATTCCATGGGTCCTGAGCTCTGTTCTTTTATCTGTACCTGTGAACATGATGAAGTCTAGCTCGCAGTGAAAGGCAAAACTGGGGTCATGATAGTGGGGGATGAAGAACCCTCAAGGAATCAGAGGAATATTGTGTGCTTCCTCAGTGCTATACTGAACCCTGGTTGAGTCATCCCTTCCTTGAGACCATTCTGTGAGGAGATTTCTATTGTTTCCAGATGGATTATGGTTCTCTCTTCCCACTCACCTCGTTCTCAACAATATCTTTTGATTTTTGGTTGGTTGGTTGATTGGTTTGGGGTCTTCAGATGCCTGTAATCCAATATTGTTAGCACTTCATGATCACACAGGCTGGTGTACTTCTTCCAAGTGGACTTGTTGCTTCTCTGCTAGATAACAAATAACTTCAAGTCTTTACGGCCCAGACACTATATATTTTGATATCCAGGCACCATCAGCCTCCTTTATCACTTTTGCTTATGCACCCATTTTGTCTGCAGTGTATGTGCTGTGAGGGTGAGTATCATAGAATGCCAGGTTGTTAGAACAAAGTGTCCTTATATTGAGGGAGGGCTTCAGCAGAGGTCTGAAGTCTATCCACTACCTCAAGTGTATTGCCATATAAATATATGTACCTAGGCTAATACCTCTATTTTTATGAATTAGTGTATTTATCTATGTACACACCAATACTATAACTTTTATGAATTAGTGTATTTATCTATGTACACACCAATACTATAACCAATACTATAACCAATACTATCCACAGCTTTGCTTCCTAGATCTTTTCTCTGTTTCCTGTTACCTTGCTCCTGCCCCACCACCACACTCGTCCTGCTTCTGCTAGTTAGCAATACCTCTCAGCTAGATTGCTGTTATTTTTTCCCCAATACTTAGTTTTATTTTTGTTTGGTCTCTCTTATTGTTGGTTTGTCTACTTATATAAATAGGCATGGGAAGCAAGCTCAATTGAAAACAATGGGACCGACAATCCCAGAATGACTTGGGTAAGGAGGCAGGAGAAGGGAGCAGCGAGCAAGCAATGCCATAGATTGGGGAACAGCTCGGGAAGGAAATCAACAACAAGGAGAGCGTGGCGATCCTTGGGGTTTACTTTCTGGCCCAGAAATTCCAGTTCATAGAGTTTATCCTAAGCGGGTAGTTGGTTAACCCCACAGAAAAGTTATGCATTATGATAGTCATTGTGGTATTGCTTATCATAGTGAAATGTTAGAAAACATGCTAAAAGGAAAAGGAATCTTAGCGACATGGTGGGTTAAACACTGGTGCTAACTTCAAGATCAGTGGCTCAAATCCATCAGTCACTCCACACAAAATAGATGAGGCTTTTTGTTCCTGTAAATATTTGCAGTCTCTTCCTATTCCCACCACCAGGGCAGTGATACCTAAAAAAAAAAAAAAATCTAAAAAAAAAATACATATTTGCAGTCTCAAAAACCATAGAGAGCTGATTTACTTGGATTTACAGGGTCACTGTGATTTAGCATCAAGTCAGATGCAGTGTTTTTGCTTGTTCATTTTGTTTTGCTTTGTTTCTAGTTGGAAGAGTATTGCTTAAGTAAGTTATATACGTTCAAATCCTATTCAGTTAGCAAAAAACTGATGGAACTGTGTATTTATTGTTTTGAGATGTTTGGGACATATTATTGAATGGAAAATGGGTTATAAAAATAATTTTGGGTAAGCTATCACTTTTGAGAATCATTTATTGCTTTAAGTACAGTAAGTAGGGAAGTGTTAGAAAGGTTTTTAGATATTAACAGTGTTAGGAGGTGGCATTTGGGGAAATATGATTATCTCTACTTTCTTATGTGGCAAAATGGTTAAGCAGACAACTATTTTAATGGAGCCAGAAGCTACTCCATGATTTTTTAAAATCTTTTTCCCCCCTTCCTTTAATAGGGGGCTCTTACATCTCTCATTACAATGCATACATTGATCTAGTGTGTCAAGCACATTTGCACACATGCCACCATCATCATTTTTAATTATTCTTTTCTCACTTGAGACTCTGATATCAGCTCCCAGATGTTGTTGGTTCAAATCCATTGAGAAGTATCTTTCTGCCTATGAAAACCTTATGGAGCACATTTCTACCCTGACACACATAGGGTCACCCTGTGTTGAAGTTGACTTGATGAAAACCGTTTTGTTTTTTTTTGGGGGGGGAGGGGGCGGGTGCTTTACATTCCTAAATGTAAGATCCACACATTTAATCATATTTTTATAGTAATAAAAATGGAAATATTTTTAGGGAAACCATTATTCCTTAGGCTAGTATAAATTCCCTAGTATGTGATAACCCTTTCTTTAGAATCTGTGTACTAAGGGAGAGGTTGAATCTGTGGAGATGAAGGGAATTACCCTGAGCCTCTTCATTCCTAAAATACCTTCCCCTGTCTTTGTCCTCATCATCTGAGAAGACCTGACATCTTGCTTGACTTTTATGGCAGTAAGACTTCTGTGTTCTAGGGTCAGGAGTCCACTGTTGTAAATCGAGCTCCGCTTTGCCCAGTAATGCTTGGACACATTTGTATGTCTAAATCAAAAACAACATTTGCGGTCATGGAATTAGTTCTGACTCACAGGAGCCCAATAGAACAGAGTCAAACTGCTCCTGTACATTTGCAGACTGTCACTCTGTCCAGGAGCAGAATAGCTCATCTTCCTCCCAGAATGACGGCCAATGTTGACCTCTGACCTTGTCGGTAGCAGTTCAGCACATAACCCACGATGCCACCAAGGCTCCCTGTGTATGCCTAGGCCAGTACATCTTTCTCAACCAGATTCTACTTCCCTACTGCTCTCCCCCTCTCTTCTACTCTGTCTTCTGTATTGTAGCTTATGCGTGCCACTGGATAGTCTTTGTTGCATTTCAGTTGATCTGTACAGTATATAAGCCAGGGCTTTGTACGGTTCTGAAAATCAAGATCTCGCCTCCATTTTACCACTAAATTGCTTTGTGGTAAGGGGAAGTTCTTGATTTAATTTCTTCTTTTACTAGTAATGAATCACTGCTCACTGTCAGAAAGAAGAAGAAATACCAATCATTGGTACTAATTGTTGAATGTAAATAAAACTATGGTTTAAATGCAGTACAAGTTTTAGAACAGCTGTGCTCACTTCTAAGTTGGTACATTTCAATAAGTGCTTTAAGTTCTCTTTGTTCTTATGAAAGACATAATACATGTAGAAACGCAAAAGTCATTAAAAAGACAGGGAAGAATACATCAAAATGAGTGTCAGAAAAGACTCTGAAACTTGCTTTTGAATGTAGATAAGCTAAAGAGAATGTAAAGTGATGAAGGAAAAGCAAAAACAACAACAAAAAACAAAATTTCAAAATGCAACTGAAAAAGACAAAGTAAAGATTATAATAAAATATGCAAAGATCTTTAATTAGATATCCCAAAGACAAGAACTTGCTGTGCATTTCTCAAGCTGAAACTGTGGAAGGAAAAAGTAAATCCTTGAGTTGCAATATTGGAGGATTCTAGCTGCAGAATATTGAAGATAAAGGAAGCATTATAAGAAGATGAAAGGACTACACAGAGACACAATAAAAACATTGGTCAACAGTCAATGGTTTCAGGAAGTAGCATATGATCAAAAGTCAATGGTATTGTAGGAAAAAAGCCAAATTGTACTGAAATCACTAGCCAAAACCAAATGTCCAGGAATAGCAATTTCAGGACCATAAATAATTTTCATGTGGGACCTATAAATTGACCAAGAGACTGTCATTTTAATGGAATCAGAAGATACTCCATGATTTTTTCAAATCTCTTTCCCCCCTTACTTTCATTTTTTTGTTTGCTTTGTTTTGTTTTGTTTTGTTTTGTTTTTGTGGGGGGGGCATCACTGCTCTCCGGGGGTGGGAGTAGGAGGCCCAGCCCCACTGCTGGAATTGAACCTCTGTCCCAGTGGACCGCAGTCCCGCGCACAACCACTACGCCACCGGGGCTCAACCCTCCCCCCTTACTTTCATTGGAGCCTCGTACATCCCTTATCACAATCCATACATTCATCCAGTGTGTCAAGCACATCTGCACCTATGCCGCCTTCATCATTTTCTAATCATTCTCTTCCCACTTGAGACCCTGCTATCAGCTCCTCATTCCCTCCCCCTCCCTACCCTGCCTGCCCTTCTTCACCAATCCTTGATAAGTTATAGATGACTATGTTCATATCTTACATCATCCTCTGTCACCCATCACCCACTTTCCCATTATTCATCCCCCGGGAGGGACTTCTGGATTGACCCATGTAGTTGATTCCTCCTTTCTCCCCCCACCCTCCCCTAATTCTCCTGGTATCTCTACTCTCATTGCTGGCCCTATGGGCTTTATCTATTCTGGATTCTCTGTGTGCTCTTCTTGGAAGCAGTGTCAATGTTCTAGTTTAATCTGATTTGTAAGGCAAAATTGAGGTCATGATAGTGGGGAAAGGTAGCACCAAAGAACTACAGTAAAGTTGTGTGTTTCATTGATGCTATACTTCACCCTGACTGGCTCACCTCTTCCTGTGCCCCCACCCCCACCCTCACCCCTGTGAGGGAATGTCCAATTGTCTCCAGATGAGGATTGGGTCTCCATGCCCCCTTCCCTCTCACATTGGGTGTGATTTTGTTCTTAGATGCTTGATACCTTATCCCATCAACTCTTCATGATCACACAGGCTGGTGTGCTTCTTCCATGTGGACCTTGTTGCTTCTCCGCTAGATGACTGCTTATAAAGTCGTGGGTACTCCATGATTTTTATTTTTTTTGTTGTTGTTTGTTTTGGTATGATCTTTAATAAGAAAAGATGGACACCAGGGTTGTATCTTTTCACTAATTCAATAGGTATGGTGAGGAAAAAATCTGAGAATCTGGGCTTTATGAAGAAGAATGTGGCATCTGGATTATAGAAGTCTTATCTTCTGCCATAGCATTATGACAAATCTGCCATATTTTGGCCCTGGTTTTTCTCTTGCATCACTGCCCTCTGGTGGTGGGAGTAGGAGGTCCAGCCTTGCTCCTGGAGAGCTGCTGCTGGATTTGACCGCCAACCCAGTGGGTCGCAGTCCTGCACACTACCACTACGCCACTGGAGCTCAGTGGCCCTGGTTTTTATAATTCTTATTTGTACTTTCAGTCACCTTGAACAGAGTTGGAGGATCACATAGGGGGCATATTTTCCAAATTAAGCTGTTGGGATAATCATAGTTTTAACAAAGACAATCCCTAACATCTGTAGAGTGCATTCCCCACACTGCTGCCAGGGTTGTTTTTACAAGTTACTAAGACAAGTTCTTATCAAGTTACTTCCCTGCTGAAAAAGCTTTGATGATTTTCCATGGCCTGAGTTAGAAAGTCCAAACCCCTTAGCACAGCATTTTAAAACCTTTACCATTTAACCCCAACCTCCCTTTTCTTTTTCCTCCCTCCACTCCCCAAACAGAGCAGAAACTATTTCCTGCCTCCTTGTTTTTACTTGTAGTCCCTGAAAGCTAGGTTGCCAAACAAAAGAATGAAGATGTGAGAAAACTCAAAGTCACCACCACCAACAACAACAAAAAGACCTGGGTGTGAACTTATGGAAAACTGGACATTGAAAAACCTATCCAGTAAAGTTCTACTCTGAAACACATGGACTCCCCATGAGCTGGAAATGACTGCTTTTATACAAGGTAATTTCTCAAGGATGCTGTGGCCTCCCTCCTTCAGTTTTGGATCTTACTTTTTCTGTGAGACCTCCATATTGCTCCATGTCTGGGATACCCATAGTACCACAGAATTCTTTCTTACAGACCTCACCTCCCCTGACTTAATTGTTTGCCTTCCCCACTGGAGTCTGAGTCCTCTGGGAATGCTGGTTCCCAGGAATCTTCTGGGGGTTTGGGGGTTTTTTTTTGGGGGGGGGGGGGGACAATCACTGCTGTCCGGTGGTGGGAGTAGGAGGCCCAGCCCCACTGCTGGAATTGAACCTCCGTCCCAGTGGGCTGCAGTTCTGCGCACAACCACTACGCCACCGGGGCTCAGCCCTTCCCAGGAATCTTCTGAACAGCCTGTTAGATAGACAGATTCCTGATCTCCACCCCAGATAAACAGACTTAGAATCTTCAGGAGTGGAGCCCAAGGACACGCCCATTTATAAAAGCTTCCAAGTGATTTCGATGAACAAGCAGGCTTGGTAACCACTACCTGAAGATAATTCTGACATTTTTGAGAGGCACCAGGCTGATGGAGGCAAAGAGAAAAGTGGGAGGGATAAGAGGAGACAGAGTTAAAGTTCATGAGGGGCTTGTTGTGTCAAGTATGGCACTAGGGATTTTCACACAAACTCAGTTAGCCTCAACCACCTTGATACAAATAATATTTCCCCCTTGCAACAGCCAGGAAAATAAAAGCTTAGGGAGCTAAGAATCAAGCTCAGGGTGTTAAGAATCGTGCCCAGGGTCTAACACTGGTAAATAGCGGTAACTGGGAAGTGGAGTACTAGAGAAACAAGTCATGAAGAAGGAGAGTGGATACTTGTCTGACCTCAGTTGCATGCTAGTTTTTCTTGTTAGCCAGAGATCAAACTGTTTAGTCCGTTTTCTGGAAAGGACATAGGAAGTGAAAGTTTTGATTCTCAGAATTGACTTTGGTTGTTCCTATCTGAAATGGTGAAAATGAATATGATAAATGTACATTTTGAGCTCAAGGGGCAAAATTACCCCTTGCAATCCCCTGAAATCATGCTGTTTAGTAGTCAAAATGGCTAACAGAAAGCCAGATTCTGGTTTGACACACCTAGAGGCCTAAGACCATATTGCATATGAATGGGATCATTTAGATAAGAAAAGGTTGAATTTGACTGTTTTAAGAATTGTGTTTAGGGCTGAGCCCCGGTGGCGTAGTGGTTGTGCGTGGGACTGCGGCCCACTGGGACAGAGGTTCAATTCCAGCAGTGGGGCTGGGCTTCCTACTCCCACCACCAGAGAGCAGTGATGCCCCCTCCCCAAAAAAAATTGTGTTTAGAATATGGCTATACTAGGATTATACTGATTTTTTTCTACCCTATTGTTATTGATGTAATGTGTGCTAGAAATGATTATTGGGAAGTATGAATAGGGAGTTTGTAAGGCCGCTGCTGTCAGACATTAAATTGGATCTGTTAAATGGGTTATTAGGAAATGCCTGAAAAGAAGGTTTAGAAAAGGTAAGCCCCACCCAGTCCCTTGAGGGATCAGGATATTTGCACTTGAAACAACTTGATGAGTGAGTTATTGGCAGACGGAAAGGGGGAACCAAAGAGCCATTTGGCCTTTTTGAATTTTGAACTGGAGATTTTTTTCTTGAAGCTGGAAAAATTTGGACCCATGTAGGAACTTCCCTTTCTAGGACTGAATGTTAAAGGGAGCCTGTAGACAGCCTGAAATGCTCAGTAGGTGACCATCTGGATCCATTTTTTGAGTAAAAGTGGGAGAAATGCATCAATAGAGAGAGACTGAGTCTATCCACTGACATATGTGCACCTGGTTAAACAGGAGCTAGAGGAGCCACGAGATCTGGTTGACTGGTCTAAAGTTGTGTGGAAGCTGAGCCGATGGTCTAAGCGAACCCAAGGAGGCCAGGCTTATTGAGAATTTGAGAATGGGTCCACGGTCAAAAGGTGAGTCAGCCAATGGGCAATCTGGTGAAGCTAAGCCAGGCAGCCTACACTGAGATGACCAGAACCCAACTAGATGAAGAGAGGATTTTTGAGCCTGTGGATCAGCACATGTTGCCGCTGACTTGAAGGATGGCCTGTGCTGATTTTACTTTGTTTGGGGCTGTGGAATCACAAGTTGCAACTGGAATGAAGACTCTTCACATCAGAGAACATGCTTGTCTCCTCAGAGCAATGGTTTGATATCAATGGGCAGTAAAGAAATTGGATGGGGGAGGGGTGGGGGAGAAATAGAGGTGTGAAATGGTTTACAAACTTTCATGGTGGGAGAATATGTCAATAGGATTATAGGCTTATGTTGCAGGAGTTCACATAAATGCAATTGTTAAGCATAGAATATTTTTGTTTTCGGGCTGAGCCCCGGTGGCGTAGTGGTTGTGCGCGGGACTGCGGCCCACTGGGACAGAGGTTCAATTCCAACAGTGGGGCTGGGCCTCCTACTCCCACCACCGGAGAGCAGTGATGCCCCCCCAAGAAAGAATATTTTTGTTTTGTTCACTTAAGTTGTTAATAGAATCAGCTCTGCGAACTAAGTTCCTCTTCTTTTTAGGTTACTTAATGCTAAATAAATGCTAATTAAGTCAATTTAGCATCTATATTTTTAATCTCTGTGCCTCACTCTCCTATACTAAATGAACCTCTAACATCTATGAAACGCTGTTCTCATCACCTTTCTTATCCATTCAGTTCTTTACAGTGGCAGTTGAAGGTCTCACCTTCAGTGTGGAAGACAGGCACTCAATTTCTAGTCAATGTACTTCATGTATAGCAACCACATAACTTTTGGTGAAGGTGTGGGTGTGTCTAGGATGCTGAATAAAGGGGTCCTTGGGTGGCACAAATAGTTAGACACTCCACTACTAGCCATTTATTAGTCCTCAAAAGACAGGCCTGGCAATGTGCTTCAGGAAGTACACTGCTTTGACCATCCTCTGGAGTACAGCTCTACCATGCAATTCCTGAGTTGGAATTGACTAAACTTCAACTAAAGATAACAATGATGAGGCTGAACAGGCTCCGATAGTTTAGAAAAAACAGCCTGGTGATCCACTTTTGAAAATCAGCCAGTGAAAAAAACCTATGGATCATACAATGTGATATACAAAGGGTCACGGTGGTGGCACAGGCCTGGGTAGCATTTTGTTCCCCTGTGCATGGGGTCTCCATTGAGTGGGCACCAACTTGATGACAGCCAACAACAGCACAACTTCAAGCTGATCTCTGACCTCTCCTGACATCTCCCTTCACATTCAAGTTTCTAATGGC
This sequence comes from Nesogale talazaci, assembly GCA_004026705.1. Taxonomy (NCBI): domain Eukaryota; kingdom Metazoa; phylum Chordata; class Mammalia; order Afrosoricida; family Tenrecidae; genus Nesogale; species Nesogale talazaci. Next base: position 26,643 of record PVJH01018615.1, on the reverse strand, counting down.
AATCAAATTATTATTCAGATTTTACTTGTACTCTATTTATGGTACTGTTAACCACATAGTATCCTTGAATTTTGAAAAAAAAAAACCCACATAGATATGTCTCTTTTGTTTTTTTTAATTTATACCTTCAAGGGTTTGGGAATATAATGTATTTAATTAGGTCTTTTTGTCCCTCTCATTCGAAATGGACTTTATGGTCCCTAATAAGAAAAAAAGCAACCACATGGCCTCTAAATTTAGAATGTATAGAAAATTTGTACACATTAGCCTGAAAAGGCAAGCCTTATAAAAGAGACAATCGCTATGAATAAGCAGCTGTCAGATGAGATAATCCAAATGAAAAAAAAAGGAAATGAAAATGAAGGAACCACCTAGAACACTGCAGCAGTGTAGGGAGAAGGGTACTCTCTTAAAGTCCTGGTACAATTAAAACTGACCCTCCTTGGAAAACAGCCTGGGAACATCTTAAAAACAGCAGAAGCAGTGTCGGCAATACCAAGGCAAAGAAAAACTTCCCATGTTATTTGTTCTAATTTCTCAATCCATTTAGAACAAACAATAATTGGAATGTTGCTGCGTCCATTTTTCCTTGGAGGCAAGGATGGCAAGAGTTCACCGTACAGACTTTGGACCTGTTTCCCGGAGAGATCAATTCCTAGAAAAGGACATCATCTTTGGTACAGGGGAGGGTCACTGAGGGAGGGGAAGACCCTCAATGAGATGGATTGATAAGGTGGCTGCACCCAGGGTCTCAGACATAAGAAAGATTGTGAGGATGGCCCTGGACCATGCAGCGCATCACTTTGTGGTACGTGGGTCACTATGGGTCAGAGTCGACGAGAGGGCACCTAACACCAGTAGCAGTCCATTTCCTAACACACAAGAACAAAGGAAAGAGATATTTACTGCTGCATTGCTTACGTGGAAAAAACCTGGGTTTGACTTGACCATTTCTAAAAGGATTATTTTTCACTTTATTTTCCCCCTATTTTTCAATTTCTTATGAAATATTGACACCATGACATAATAGGACACCATTCAGAAAAGAATTGGAGTGATATTGATCTGGAAGCATTTGTATGAGACGTACTTGAAGGAGGAAAGCAGGATGGAGAAATAGGTGATATCGTATTTTGTAAAAGATTGACACGTAAGCACATGTGGAATGTGTATATGTGTGCACATGCATAAATGGTTAGCTGAACATCAAGAAAGAGATTGAAGGATTCACATTATGCTCACACTGCTCACAGAGTGTAATCATTGCACTATATCAAATGGAAAACTGAGGGAGTGAACAAGGCAATGCAGAAAAGAGAGAGACAAAGCTGTAGTAAACTATAATGAAACCATGTCAGCATATGTAATGCAATCATGTTTATGCACTCTTATAAAACCACATATGCATGTCTATGTACAGAATTCGAAAACTAAATAAGAACTAGAAACTGAATCAGTTTATTCTTCCACTGCCTAAGTTCCCAAACTAGTTTGAGATACTGCCCTCTTTTTAGGAAAAAACACACAGTACCACCCTAGCAGCTAAAACTTTTGTACTGTAGCTCTCAGTTCAAGATAAAATATATTACTTTTTTAAGATCTTTTTTTTTCTCCCCGCATCTCTGCCCTGGTGGGAGGAAGAAGGCTAAGCTTGCTCCTGGAGAGCTGCTGCTGGATTTGAACGGCCAACCCTATGGGCCGCAGTCCCGCACACAACCACTGTGCCACCAGGGCTCAGCAATAGATATTTACTTTTGGGCTGAGCCCCGGTGGCATAGTGGTTGTGTGCGGGACTGCGGCCCACTGGGTTGGAGGTTCAATTCCGGCTCCCAGGAGCAAAGGCTGGGCCTCCTACTCCCCCACCTGAGGGCAGTGATGCCTAAAATATATATATATATATATATATATATATATATATATATATATATATATATATATATATATTTACTTTTACAGCCTCCTGACCCCCACCGAAGATTATTCTAGTGCACCTCAAAGGATGGTATTGCTCTCTTTGTTTGGTATGCAACATTGCACTACTTACACCTCTTACTGACTTTCTGAGGATAATTGTAGATTATTTGGCCTTCAAAGCCTCTGTTCTTCTCTCTACCCTCACTTTAGAATAGAATACCTCCCTTCCTCATTCTCTGCTACAGGCACACCCTTCCTGGATCTCCTCCACCAACCTATATGCCCCACACCTATCTTCTCCTCTTGGTTCTTCACATATGCTGCTCCCTCTATCTGAGTCATACTCCCTTGTTATGTTTTTTTTTATAAGTTTTTTTTATGATATCTTGCACATCCCAATATATCCATTCACATATAATTCTGTTGTTCAGTCCTATTAAGTGGGGTTATACAGTCATCAATGCTACCAGCTCCCTATCCCCCTTCTCCCCCCCTCTTCTTCCCATACCCCCTGAGACCCAGTATTCCTGTTACTGATTCTGGTTGGTTATCTATCTTGACTTCATGTACCAAATTATCTTAAATATACAAAAGAACCTACGCAAATGTAGCACGGCTAATGAGACCACCCTGAGAGTGCACCTGACCTCAAATGACCTCCAAACTATGCTGTTTTCTTAAATTATCTTTGCCTATATATGTAGATTCACCTGAAATGTAACTTTCCAAAAAAATTTCCTCTGACCCCAGACTTGGTCATATACCTTGGGTACTTATATCCATCTTCCTCTGTCCTTGATGAAATTCTATTTTATTTACTAGCCTCTCATGCTGCTGACCAAGAAGTTGGCGATTCAATACCACCCTGAGGTTCCAAGGGGGAAATACCCAGTTTTCGGTTTGAATAAGATTAATTTATAAAACCAAACCCATTGCCATGGATGACACATAGCACAGAGTAGAGCTGCCCCATCGTGTCTGCATGAGTCTTTATGGAGCGGACTTCCCATCTTTATCCCACAAGGTGACTAATGGGCTCACAACACTGACTTTTCTGAGAGCAGTCTAGCACTTTATTTCACAGATTACAGCTTAGAAAACTCCACGAACAGTTCCATTGTGCCGTGTGTTGCTCGATGAGACTAAATGAGTCAGTGGTACTCAAGAAAAGCAAACTTTTAAGTTGTTGTTGGTCGAGTGAGAGAATCCTTACCTTCCATGTGGGAGACCCGGGTTGGACGCTCCTTAATACCTACATGTATATCTAAGGAAAACTGTGTCCCAACATCTGATCCCCCTCTTTTAGATAACTTCACCAGAGCATCAACTCAAAACACAAGTCAAGCTCATGAATCTTTTTCTTAACTCATTATGGTACTCCTTGAAAATCACAGTGGAAAATGGCAGGGGTGTTTTAATATTTTGGAAACACACACACACACACACACACACACACACACACACACACCGTTTGTGAGAAATAAAGTTGCTATGAAAAGCCTAAAAAAAATTACAGTGGAACTTTCCCTGCTTTCATTGATGAAAATTGGTCTATTACAGTCTGCCTTGACCCATGGAGGCTGTCAAATGTGAAAATACTAGTATCGACTCTCAAGGTCAGATGGAAATGGCTATGATATTAGAAACTGCCCAGTGATGCCTCCCCCTCTTCAAGTGGCACCAAGAGAGCACATGCCTTACACCTTACTCATGCCTCGGCTACCATCTGCCTGTCAATGGAGACATTCGTGTTGCTATGAGGCTGAACAGATTTCTGTGGAACTTCTGAGAAGAGCTTGGTGATCTACTCCTAAAAATCAGCCATAAAAGCACTATGGCATGTGTCACAAAGATTTGTCACAGGATGGTGCTTCATTTAATTATGCATGGGGTCGCTGTGAGTCATGAGCCAAGAGGGTGACAGTTAGCAAGGACAAGCTGTGCTCAGATTATCACAGGGAGCTTGCTGCGTGTTGGTTGAATAAGAACCTTTAGTAATGTACCAAAGACCTGGAGCCGATATTTTGGGGATCTGTGGGGATGGAACTTTTCAATTTTCCAGGGGGAAATAGCAGTGTGGCATCAGTGCAGGCGTGTAGGATCTTCTCACCACTCCAGCATCTTCCCCTTGTGTCTCTCTTGAGTGTCCAGCACCCTCCACTCTGCTCCCGTCCTCCAGCGTGCAATTACTTATGTGGACAGAGATTCCCTATTGCTGTTACTGAGAGATGCCTTCTGCTCTGTGATCATCCCCTGAGCCTCAAACCAAAACAAAGCAAACAAGAAAAACTCAATGCCAGGGGGTCAATTCTGAGTCATTACAACCCTATAAGGTAGAGGAGAACTGCCAATCTTTATGGAAATAGAAAGACTCATCTTTCCTTCATGGAGCAACTGGTGGATTCAAACTGTTGACCATGTGGTTCGCAGGCCAACTTATCATCTACTAGGCCATCAGGACTCCTGGCCCATGAGTCTAAGAGAAAGGTGATTCAGAATGACTTTAAATGCCAGGCTGCACCCGGCAAAGCTAGGGCTACCACTAGGTACATCACCAGAGAACCAAACAAACCTGATGAGTGAGGCGTTAACACAGGACACACCCAGGGGTACCGCCAAGAGAGAGCACAACAGCCAAGTTTATTAAGCATGATCTTGTTTTCACTGTTTGTATCAAGTTTAACACAACTACGAAAAATGAATCAAATCTGCGTGAAAAGGAAAAGAAAATTATTTCAGTTAACTTTCAAATCACACTGCTAATACATCATTCTTTTTTTTATCATAATAGCATTTGTCTCTGCAAGTAGCTGCATTTCTATATTCATGAAAATGAGGAAGGAAAAAAACCTTGTGATTCTGTTTTATCAGGACACCTGGTGAAGCCAGATTCTCACCAGATCATCACCTTTGCAAGTTTAGATAAACCATTCAGATTTCAAAGGGAGAGGAAAATGTGGAAATGAATTATGCTGCATGGGTCTTTGAAACTAGAGAGTGCTAATTCTAGGGGCTTTTTATATTAAATAACCAGAGCCTCATGTCCCATTTGCGGTTATCCAGCCTCTGTGCTGAAAGGATTGAGTGGGATAACAACTCCCATTAACACTGAGAGGGGTGGCTTCACATGTAAATCCCCTCACAAATGGGAGAGCAAATAGAGGGTGTTCTGCTTAGTAAGTGAAAACAACTTGGGTGTGAGGTTTTTCTCCTAGAAAAGTGCCCTTGGTGGCTTATTATCTTTGAAGTTGAAGATACCGAAGACTCTCAGCTAACGTTTGCTTGCTTGTCCTTGTCATCGGGGTTGTCCAGCATCCTCAGCCTTTTCTCCAGCCTCTGCTTCCATTCTTCTCGGAGCCTGACAAGGGGAAACAGTATACACATTTAGGATGCTTGTTTCCACACCTGCAGGCCCAATCAAGGGCTATTGTTTTATTTCCCCCTAAAGATTTGGTTTGGAAGAAACACATGGATTTTACAAATTAGTAAAGGGGCGGGGGGCGGGGGGGAACGGTGGAGCAAAGTCTATGGATAAAGAGTTGTCTCCAAAATTTAATCTTTCTCAAATCAGTTTGTCGCCCCCAAGGTAATCTCCATCAAAATCCCAGCAAGACTTTTCTGTGAATAATGACAAGTAAATTCTACATTTTAAATTAAAAGAAAATAGGAATAAAATTTCCAAACCATTTTGAAAAAGAACACAATTGCTGGACTCCTATGGAGATCTGAAAGGTCTTCAAAGAGCTTGTGAAACAATTCCAAGATCTTTTAATTGCATTTTTCTGAAAACTTTTTGAAGTTCTTAGTATACACCCAGTTGCTGTTGACTCAATTCAACTTATAGCAATTACAGCATGTACAGGAGAGTAGAATGGCACTCCATAAGATTTTCGACTGTTTTTCATCACCCAGGAACTATCAGCGCTATTATAATCAAGGAAGTGTAGCGTCATCACCACACATTGACAAAGACAGCCAACTTCAGAAAAACAGTAAACAACAAATCCTGGAGAGAATGCAGAGCGATTGGAACCTTCAGACATGACTAGTGGGACTGTAAATATATACAATCACTACGGAAATAACATGGAACTGCCTCAAACAACTGGGAATAGGAATTTCATATGACCCAGTGTCAGGGGAGGTCTACCTCCGACATTAATATCACGTCTGATCGACACAATTGCATGGCGATAATTAATTGATAATTATAGCAAAGTCATTGAGAGCATGAGAAAGGGAGAAATAATGAAGTCAGGCACATCATGGTAGCATGCTCATTTCAGTGCCGCTTGGTGGTCCACGTGAAGAGCGAGCAAGAGGGGGGAGGAGAAGATATGGGGAAAGGGTACAGGAAGGAGAGGGAGCAAGGGCGAGAGTGCTCCTTGATTCTGACCAAGCCTTATATATCTTTTGGAGACATGCAAGGCCCCTCATTATAGGTAAAGCTGCCCATCATAGGAAGGGGCTATCCCATAGGTTACACAATAATGAGGGGGACCAAGTAGGAGTAGACACGTGATAAGAGAGGGAGGTTATTGGAGTCCCCCATGTGACAAGATGGGTGGACCTAAGATTCCCAATGATAGAGGTTTAACCTTGATTGCCCTTGGGCGGAGACTTGATTTAACTAAAGCTTTCAGGGGGAGTGACCCATTGTCCTAACAGCAGGGAGTCAGTCCTATCTTTTGTGGGAGAGACAATGGCCTCTGATATCTGGAATCTTTAGGGAGAGTATCTCTACAATTCTGAGCTGGCAAACGCTTACTAATATTTGCTTAATATTTTGCAGTAGATATAATTGTGGAAAAGTCCTATCTTCCTCCGACAAACCAGCATTTCCTCTTCTGGACATATGCCCTGAAAAAGAACATGGGTTGGCCGAATTCCTATGCATTGAGTGCCGATTCGGGCAGGATTCCAACTCCTTCCTTCATGGTACACACCCCCCCCCCAAAGAAAGGGGGAGATGATGGGGGAAATGGGGGCACTTCGTAGGAGACATCTCTTGCCGCAGAGTGGCACATTAGCTGGACACTGCTAGATGCTGCCACCCGTGTCTGTTTCCAAGGTTGTAGAATCCAGACCTCAGACTCCAAACCCCACTGCCATTGGCACAGGGAAGAGAGTCAACACCCCCAGCAGAATTGGCATTTGACCGGAACGAAGGGTGGTGGATGGACCCAGAAGCCCAGCCAGGTACCATCGAGGCACACCCAAGTGATAGCAAGCTTACAAAAAGAGAGAGCAACTATAATTGCTCCACTGAGTTCCCAGGACTGAATCCTGCCTCTTCTTTCTCCTGAGATGCGGCTGACTTCCAGTTTTGTGTCAAAGAGTCTACAACAGTTTGGGCTCCTCCTTGGGAAATCCCATTACCAATTAGAAAACCAAAAGGTAAAAAATCAGGCTCTGCATGTCTGAAACTGAAAGAACTCAAGACAAAACTCAAGCCTTGAATTGCAATCTTGAAAGATTAGACAGACAAATTATTGAAAGAAGATGGAAAGAAAATAAAGTCACTGTACCAACAAGAACTAGTCGATCGTCCACCATTTCAAAAGGCAGCATATGAGCACGAATCAATGGTGCTGGAAGAAGAAGTTCAAGCTACACCGAAAACATTAGCCCAAAACAAAACTTCAGAAATTGATGGAAGACCCATTGAAATATTTCAAAAGGCTGAAGAAGCACTGGAAGGACTCACTTGTCTATGCCAGGAAATGTGGAAGACAGCTACTTGGCCAACTGATTGGAATAGATCCATATTTGCACTGATTCCAAAGACAGGTGACCCAACAGAATGCTCCAACTATAGAAGAAGAGCATTGATATCACACAAGTAAAATTTTGCTTAAGATCATCCAACAACAGTGATGGCAGCAGTACATTGACAAGGAACTGCCAGATGTTCAAGTCTGGCTCAGAAGAGGACATGGAACAAGGAATATCATTGGTGATGTCAGATGGATCTTGGCTCAAAGCAGAAAATACCAGAAAAATGCTCAATTGTGTTTCATTGACTATATAAAGGCATTAAACTGTGTGGACCATAATAAACTGTGGACAACCTTGAAAAAAGTCACATGATGAAACATTTAGACACCAATGTTTGTCACCGTGCCATTCATAAAGGTAAGAAAATGGAAATTATCTAAGTGCCCATCAATAGAAGAAGAGTTAGCAAAACTTTGGTGTATACATAAAATAGAATACTGGGTACCAGTAAAATACAATGGTGAAATCATAAAGCACCTCATGGCATTGATTCACCTGGAGAACATTATGCTGAGGGAAATTGGTCAATCACAAAAAGGACAAGTATTATATGAGACCACTGTCATAGAGAAGTAAAAACAAAACAAAGACCTTCATACCAAAGGGGATAGACTTTGGGAGTTGCCATGGGAGGAAGGGCAAGGGACAGAAGATGAAGCAATAGGCTAGAGGTGGCAGGTATTAACTTGAGTGAAGGGGAAGATAATTATTCATAAGCAGTAGAAGATAAACAAAGGAGGGGGTAGGATAGGGTATTGAGGGGTTTAATTAATAGTGCAAAATGTTAACTACAAAATTGATTATCTGAAAAATAAACCCTCACCTAATCTACACCACACACACACACATACATCAGGCAAGAAATACTAAATCAATCTGAACCAGAATATACAGTTTAGAAATCAACCCACACATAATAACAATCCCAGGAACAAGAAAAGAAGAAGGAGGGTATAGGAGGCCTGGTAGGGCTTAATCAAAGGCAATGTACAGTAACCAAGAGGAATTATTTAAATCCAAACGAAGGCTGAATATGATAGTGGAACAGGGGGAAAGAAAAAGGAAATAGAGGAAAGAAATAGACAGCAAAGGGCATTTATAGAGGTCTAAATACAGGCTTGTACAAATGTAAATATATTCATATATTATGATGGGGAAATAGATCTATGTACATATATTTATAGCTTTAGTACGTAGCAGATGGACATTGGGCCTCTACTCAAGTACTCCCTCAATGCAAGGTCACTTTGTTCTATTAAACTCGCATTCCAGAATGCTCACCTTCCTGACACAATCGCTTAAGACAATTGTGTGCATAAGCAGATGTGAAGAAAGCTGATGGTGCCTGGCTATCAAAAGATATACCTTCTGTGGTCTTAAAGGCTTGAAGATAAATAAGTGGCCATCTAGCTGAGAAACAACACAGGGCAGGAGCACATCAGCCTGTGTGATCACAAGGTATCCATAGGATCAGTTTATCAGGCATCGAAGAACAAAAAATCCTATCAATGTGAATGAGAAGGAGTGCAGAGCAGAGACCCAAAGCCCATCTGAAGGCAACTGAACATCCCCTTACAGAAGGGTTGTGAGGAGGAGATGAGGCAGTCAGGGTGAAGTATATCCCCAATGAAACATACAACTTTCCTCTAGTTCTTTAATGCTTTCTCCCCTTCCCCTGCACCACCACCCCCCACACACACTATCATAATCCCAAGTCTACCTTAAAAATCCAGCTAGACCAAAGGATGTACACTGGTACAGATAGGAGCTGGAAATACAGGAATTCCAGGACAGATAAACCCCTAAGGACCAATAATGAGAGTAGCAATACTAGTAGGGGAAGAGAAAGGTGTGGGGAGGAAGGGAAAACTGATCACAATGGTCTACATATAGCCTCCTCTGAGGGACAGACAACAGAAAAGTGGGTGAAGGGAGACATTAGTCAGTGTAAGGCATGAAAAAATAACAATTTATAAATTATCAAGGGTTCATGAGGGAGGGAAGGTGGGGGAAGCAGGGGAAAAAATGATGAGCTGTTTAAAAGAAAAAAAAAGGGAAAAAATGATGAACTAATACCAAGAGCTCAAAAGAAAGAAAATATTTTGAGAATTATGATGGCAACAAATGTACAAATGTTCTTGACACAATCGATGGATGGATGGATGGATGGATGGATGGATGGATGGATGGATGGATGATGGATGAATTGATGGATGGATTGATGGATGGTTATAAGAGTTATATGAGTTATAAGAGTTGTATGAGCCCCCAATGAAATTATTTTTCAAAAAGAAGAAGAAATCAACCCACATAAATATGATGAATTGGTTTTTGAAATTATTTTTCAAAAAGAAGAAATCAACCCACATAAATATGATGAATTGGTTTTTTCAAATCCATAGAGGAAGGATAATCTTTGAAACAAATGGTGTTGAATTACCAGTTTTTGAAAAATGGGCCCATAGACTTGGAACTTGTCAGGCTCTGCAAACATACATAAAGAGAGAAAAGATTATATGTATATAGACATATACCATATATACTCATGTATAAGGAGAGCTTTTCAGGACATTTGGGGGGGGGGGGCATCACTGCTCTCCGGTGATGGGAGTAGGAGGCCCAGCCCCACTGCTGGAATTGAACCTCCATCCCAGTGGGCCACAGTCCCGCGCACAACCACTACACCACTGGGGCTCAGCCCTCAGCACATTTTTAATGCAGTTTTTGTGGTAAAATTAGGTGCCTCGGCTGATATTCAGGTTGATTTATGTGGTAGTTATATATCAGTTGTTGATCTCAACTCATTTCAAATTCATGTTCCAACACTATTTTTTGAGGACGTTATTCAATCGAAAACAGCTACTTTCACACTACAATAATAGATCTTAGTTGTAATGACTCAGACTATATGACATAGAAAGCCAAAATATTTGCTATCTGGTACTTTACAAAAAATCTTTGCTGACCTTTGGTCTAGACATAGAGGAGAAATACATGGTGGTACTAGGCTGATCACTGAATGGCAAGATGTTTTGGTCCAGATTTAAGAAAGTGATGAAACATTTTTAGTAATACAAATTGAAATCTTGATGTCTGAAGCTATTGCATTGGGAATAGAAAATACAGGAAATAATGTTTTAGTATTAGAAAACTATTATCATAAATGATATAACTGCTGAATTAGATCATAATCATCTATTTATTGCCTTATTCAGTTAAATCATAGCTGAATTGCAACTACAGGTTGGTTGTGGATACAGGGGTTCAGTTAAAACTGAACTACCTGGCAATAATGAACAGTATCATACATATATTTTTTCTTTTCTTTGTTTCTTCTCTGAAACAGTCTTTTATTAAACAGCAAAAACAGGATTGCAGCACGACTTTTAATTGTTTATAAATTAGGTCACAAAATGTCTGCAGTATGACTAATATGTCTTAGTACAAGTAAACATTTAACAAATCATGCTTCCACCGATGCAATCTAAAATTATTCCATGATTGAAAGTAACCCAAATCTAGTAACCATAAACCATATTAGCAGTTCTTTCTTCCTACAATAATTACCATTTTAACATTACTTCTGATTAGAGTCGAGGAAATTGTGGCCTGGTAAGCTGCTCTTCCCACCTTAGTTCATCAGATTTAATAACAACCCGACATTGAGTTCTGCCAAATTCTGAAGTGATACTTTGAAGATTGCACTCATTGTATTAAAGCATGTGCTTGTGTGTTCTTCATAGTGTCTCAGTTATAGTTATAGAACTACATTATAGTTATGCACATTTAAATCACCATGTGACTTTTGGTCCAAACTGAGATACATTTATAAATAAAGGCAAATGCAATCAGTAATTTCGCTAGGGGGATAAATGTACACTCAGATTTTCCTAAGCAAACTGGGATGCATAGTCCTCTTACTTACGCTGTACTGTCTTACTTAGACTGAGGTTGACTTTTCTGAGATTGTCTCAGTCTTCTCCAACTTCTCCAGGAGTCCAGCCTCATCCATGCTGTGATAGCCGACTCTGTAAGCAGACTCAGGGGGAGCTAAAGGGTTTGTCGTCCTGGTGCTACCCCTTTAGCTCTCTGACCTCACTCCCAGAACCTCGGCCACATTACCAGTTACCAGGATAAATGGAGTCCTTCCAGCTCTGACCACATTCTTCCCTGTCAATGAAAACAGCACCTCTTCCACTCCATCAGACTTTGGCGACAAGTTCTCGCCAGGACTTAGAACTGGTTTGTTCCAGTCTGAAGCCCTGTTGAGCATCAGAATTTCCACTTCCAACAAGGCGATGCTAATGCTGATGATCAGGGCCCAAATCTGAGAGCCGCTAGGCAAGCAGTGGTTTTCAAAATTTATTTTACACAAAATCACCTGGATGTCCTGTTAAAATGTAGATTCTTTTTTTTCCGTGTGTGGGCATCACTGCCCCCCAGGGGGAGTAGGAGGCCCAGCCTTGCTCCTGGAGAGCTGCTGCTGGATATGAACCGCCGACCCTGTGGACTGCAGTCCCACACGCAACCACTACGCCACTGGGGCTCAGTCCTTAAAATGTAGATTCTTATTCACTCTATCTGGTGAGGAACTGCAAGCTCTCAGCGTATGTCTGGTCCTGACCAAGTCAGGCTAGAAGCCCTGTTCCTGCTGTGTTGCCCAGCACAGGAAAAGAGACACAAGGAGTTTGGGGCTGTATTCTAACAGTCAAGAAAGTGATGGGAAAAAAAAACTTTTTTTTTCTGTCATTTGCTCTTTTTCCCCCCCCCAATAATTTTATTGGAGGCTCTTATAACATTCAATACATCATTTGTATCAAGCATATTTGTACACATGTTGCCATATTCATTTCAAAATATTTGCTACTTGAGTTCTTGGCATAAGCTCCTCTTAACCCCCCTCCCCCCGCTTTTTTTATGAACCATCTTATTGGGTACTCATACAAACCCCCTCATGATCTATACATACATCAATTGTATACAGGACACATTTTCACACTTGTTGTCATCATCACTCTCAAAACATCCTCCCTCCACTTAGGGCCCCAGTACCAGCTCCCCATATTTCCCTTCCCCTCCTCCCTCTCCCCCATGAACCCTTAATAATTTACAAATTGTTTTTATGCTGATGGAAAATTTTGAGGTTTTGTCTTCCAATGTTCACTTAGAATATTTCTTTATTGAATGGTGACTTGGAATTACCTTTCATAAATGGAAATAAAAAGAAAAAAGTGGTGTGTGTGTAGTATGGGTTAGTGTATAGTGAGGTTTAAGGAGTCTGAGCCTACATATATGGAATATGTATACTGTGATTTATTGATTGGGCTACAAGTGTATATTGTAGGATTATTATTCTGCTAGAATAGAATTTCAAACTGTGCAAATCAGAAGGGATTTAAACAATTCCTTTGACATTCTGGCTTTGATTGGAATTCATTTAGATCAGCGGTTCTCAACCTGTGAGTTGCAACCCATTTGGGGGTTGAACGTCCCTTTCACAGGAGTCACCCAAGACCATCAGGAAACACATATTTCTGATGGTGTTCGGAACTGAGACACCAACCCTCTAGCAGTCTCCAGCAGATCCACTCACATGCAGGTAGGCTCCCATCCAAGTACCTGGCAGTGAAGACTGCTACCCATGCCACGCCATGCTTCAAGACAAAATTGCATTTATTTGTAATTAGAAATAAGTGTTTCACAAGATATTGTGAACAGTATTACATATTGTTTTTGTAACTAACCTCCATGCTTTAATTATATTCAATTTGTAACAATGAAAATACATTCTACATATCAGACATTTACATGATGATTCATAACAGTAACAAAACTCCAGTTATGAAGTAGCAAGGAAAATAATTTTATGATTGGGGTCACCACAATATGAGGTATTAAAGGGTGGTGGCGTTAGGAAGGCTGAGAACCACTGACCTAGATCCTGGTTTTTTTAAGTGTGTAACCCGACTCCTCTGTGACGTGTGTATGTGTTTAAAAAATGAAAAAGTGGGCTGAGCCCCGGTGGCGTAGTGGTTGTGCGCGGGACTGCGGCCCACTGGGACGGAGGTTCAATTTCAGCAGTGGGGCTGGGCCTCCTACTCCCACCACCGGAGAGCAGTGATGCCCCCCCAAAAATTTTTTTTTAATTTTAAAAAATGAAAAAACTTTGAAAGAGAGATTCTCATTTAAAGGCAATAAGGGTAACAGTTCTGGGAAGTAGGACTCAATAGGCGAGACAATAACCAAAGAGGTTATTCAGATGGCCAACAAGAACTGGAAAAGATGCCTGATATCTCTAGTCATGAAACCCAACTCTCCAACCCAAATATATCACCATCAACTCGATTCCAACACTAAGCCACCCTAGATAGGATTTCTGAGGATTTGCAATCTTTCCGAGAGCAGCCCCCTTTTTCTTCAGTGTAGGGTTGAAACCACCCACCTTGCAGTTAACAGACCAATGCGCACCTGGCAGGACATGTCAGTCAAAACAGCAACGAGACACCACTTCACCGCCACTGGAAGGGCCATAATTACAAAAAAAAAAAAAAAAAGCAGGGAGGGGGAGGTGAGGAAGGTGTAGAAAAACTGGGACTCTCACACTCTGCTGGTGTGAATTGGAAATGGTGTAGCAGGCGCCTCCCGATTCGGTGGCACCACGTCTGCCACTGCGTCTCAGGAGGCTTCTGCCACGACACCTTGCCCACGCGGGGCGGGTCGCATCGTGAGGGGCCTGAGACAGGGAGTTGGGCGCGTGTGCGCGTCCTGGAGACCTGGGGCGCCTCCTCGGCCCGGCCTCCTTGTTTCTCCTGCCGAAGGTTCCATCCTCTATCGCGTTCAGGTCTGGAGACCAAGCACCGCCACCTGGTGCTTCCCTGTGGGTCCGGGGACGGGATTTCTTTATTTGGTCAATTTCTGTTTCTTATGTCAATCCTCTACACCACTCCAAACAGCCTTTGATGGGAGGCCAGCCGACTACTTATGCAAGCTCCTCTTGAACTGGATCTGCCGCGGGATGACAGCCGAGCCATGGTTACGCAGCTGCAGCTGAGCCCGGGGGTCACGGCAGTGCTTTCTGTCTGGGCCCAGCTGGACACAGACACGACGGTGTCCTTTTGGTTTGGAAGGCGTTTTAGCGCCTGCTCTCGGCCCTGGGGCATTCTGGGTTTCAACTGCATCATTGGAAGCTCGGTGATCCGTGAGCTCATTGGAAATCTCGTGGGTCATCTCTACTTCTTCATAATGGTCAGATATCCAATGGCCTGGGAGGAAGGCATTTTCTCTCCACACACCAGTTTGTGTACCGCTGGATGCCAGCAGGAGAGGCGGGGTCTGGGGATGTGGTGCACCCCCTGTGAGCTGCTGATCTGAACGGTGATGGTGGCAGACACAACTGGGGCCAGGGCTTCCTGGCTTAGGGACCATTGAGGCGCGACCTCGGCCTGCCCACCAGCTGCTCCACTCCACTGGGGCTTCTTCCCAGCGCCGGGTGCCCTCACCCCACTGAGTTCTGCCTACCACACTGAATGTGGCCTTTCAATACAAGACTCAATTTTTAAAATCCTGAAGAAAAAAGATGTAAGTGTTCCTCCATCCCCGTGATTCTCATTCAAGTCCTTACTGCTCTGAAGAACAAGAATCAACTGTGCAAATTTCAAAATAAAATAATAAAATGGTGTAACCAATATGGAAAACAATCTTATGTTCTTCAAGAAACAGAACATAGAACTACCAGAAGGATTCAACAGCTCTTAGCTATATATCCAGAAGAAGAGAAAGCAGTAATGCAAATAAAAATGTGTCTATCAATGTTCACTGTAGCTTACTTCACAATATCCAAATGATGGAAACTTCTGGAAGGGATACACCGAGATGTGGTGAAGGCTTACAGTGAAATACTACTCAGCTAGAAAATGAAATGAGGTCCTGAGGCACGGTATGTTATACCATGCTACACCCAGAAAACTGCATGCTGTGAAATAAGGCAGTCACACAAGGACAAATACTGTATGTTCTCACTTTCATTAAATAAGCAAGTATAGAGAAAAGGAAACAGAAGGCAATGTTTTGCTTAGGGAAGATGGGATTTATGTTAACAGTGGTGGGAAGAACTTTGGAAAAGATAGTGATAAAGTTTACACAACATGAATATGCAATCAATTTTGTTGAATTATGTAAGACCAAACTGTTGCATTCATAAACATTTTGTTGTGTGTATATATGCATATATATTTGCCACGATAATAAAAATAAAATAACACAAGAGAGGACCACAGGAAGCGTCCTCCACTTTCACCCTGCTACTTACAATCTTACACTGTTCTGGGCAATGCAGTGACAACATCCACATCTTTCAAAATTATTTGGAGAAAATTATGATCCATTGTTTCAGGACAAGCATATTTTAAAGCTTTGCTCTCTTGGTCATAGAAAGAAGAGAAAAATACCCAAAACTTTAGAAGGGGAATCAATTCTGGGACACATGGGTCCAGGGAGAATGATTGCATTGGATCTAAGGACAATTTGCAGCTATTTGTCTTTTCTTACAATGTACTTACTAATTACAAAGTGGGACAGTATCATTGTAGAAAAGGAAAAAGTAAGAGAATGTGCGCGCGCGCGCACACACACACACACACCGGCAACCCCAATAGTCAAAAATAGCTCCTCTGGATGTCTTAGGGTCACCGTCCACCTGTCAATTTGTTGTACTACAGTGGATGTGTGCTACTTTTGTGCTGGAAGCTATGCCAATGACAATTAAAATACCAACAGGGTCACCTATGATGGACAGGTTTAAACAAAGCTTCCAGGCTAAGTCAAAGTAAGATGCTTAAGAATCGCCTTGTGAAAATCACCCAATGGAAACCCTATGGATCCTAATAGACTACGAGCTGACAGTGTGGGGAGACGGGCCCTTGGTGAGAAGACACTTTAAAAACACACAGTGGCTGCCACAATGGGTCTGAGCTACTAACAACTGTGAAGATGGCACAAGGTTTCATTCTGTTGTCCCTGGGGTCACCGGAGCAGACTCAGTGGACCCGAATATAGACAATATCTTAGTGTATTTTAATTTAATCTTTTTCTTAGACATAGAGATAGGCTGAACGTACGCTTTAATACGATGAGAAAAAGGATATTGTTTTTCCAATGTTGCTATCGATCCCATACCCCAGAGCTTCTGGAAGGAGAGACGCTGCAGAGTACTGATGAGGGATCTGGCTCTCAGTGAGTTTGAGGGCCAGGAATGGGAGGGAGGATAGCAAGGATCCCACCACTGTCTACCGTTCCAACTCTCCTCCTCCAAGCCTCTGGGACTCTCCAGGATTGGATGCTATCATGTGGAATCCTCTGGCAGTGAGAAAGCTGGACTTCCCTTGCAGGTAACCAGGAATGCAGCTGACATGGTGGTGGAGGAGTTCTCTGGGTGTGTAGAGGTCATTTGCCTTTTGGGATTGAAGTCAGGATTTTAGAAGTTAATGTTGAGCTCAACACAAGTAAATCGTGCATGGGTTCAGCTCCACTTGCCCTAAGGGGGCATTCAGAGGACAGCAAGGTGCTGGACCTCTTATCCAGGGGGATATGTCCTCTGCAGGTAACAGGTACATCTTAGGGGACACATGCTTTCTCACATAGGCAAAATGTTCTTTCACCACACAACTTAGGCTAGAATAAGAAGTGCACCTGCTAGTGAAATTTGTCTTTTTGAAAAATAGCAGCGACCCTATGGGGTAGGCTTATACTCGGACACGCAGGAGGTCACCCCAAGTAGAAGCTGACCTGAGGGCAATTGGGAAACAAACAAACAAAAAAAAACAGGCTTAAAAACAAACAGAAGAAAACAAACCACATACTTTCCCAGGGCACTTCTTCCCTGACGATCTTCCTCCAGCTCTCGGTAACAAGTCTGTTTGCTAATTTCTTTTTCCCAGAAGCTTTTGAGCTCATGACAAGTCTCACAGCAGAAGACCTCTCGGCGCATGTATTGATTGTTCATCCCCTAAAAAGAAAAAAGGAAAACCAAATCCTAGTTCCTCAAATGAGACCACTCTAGTTTTGGCATGACAGGAAGATGACTTTGAATGCAGACACTCTGTTTGTCATTTGCCTATCACCCATAATTGCACATGGGAGAGTTGAGAACATTAGCCTGGTCTGTTTTGAAAGCGAAATGTGTTCTATCCTATAGACCTGCATTGCAGAAAGTGGTCGCTGCAAGCTTGTTTGGGGAGAGTGTGTATTTTTGTTTTGGGTTTTTGTTTTTTTTTTGCTGGGGGGGGACATCACTGTCCTCTGGTGGAAGTGGGAGGCCCAGCCTCGCTCCTGGAGAACTGCTGCTGGATTTGAACCGCCACGCCAGTGGACCGCAGTCCTGCACTCAACCACTATGCCACTGAGGCTCAGCCAAGAGTGTGTATTTTGGGTGCAAACAACACAATGTTATAATTTGGGGGTAAATAGCCCTACCCCCACAAACTTTTGTGAATAAGCCACACATGACCATTTTTTAAATAATTTTTTGCTTTTTTGGGCATCACTGCTCTCTGGTGGTGGGAGTAGGACGCATGACCATTTTTAAAACATCACTATAAAAAATAAAATAAACATCTCTATAAAAACTAGCATAGCGGGCTGAACCCCAGTAGCGTAGTGGTTGTGCGCCAGACTGCGGCCCCCCTGGGATGGAGGTTCAATTCCAGCAGTGGGGCTGGGCCTCCTACTCCTACCACTGGAGAGCAATGACGCCCCCCTCCAAAAAAATAAAAACCAGCATAGCAACTTACTTATAAAATATTAAACCAAATCAAATGCACTGTGAAGTGTGGTCAATTAATATGGTCTTTCTGTAGCCATGACTCCTTATATGATATATTATGGTTCTGGACTTTTCAAAGTTTGGGTTATGGTCCCATTTGGGAGGGCATTCTCTATTATGGTGATGGACAGGAGTGGAAGGGGATTCAGACCTGACCTTGGAGAAGGGTATGGGCTGAGTTTCATACTTTATTTCCTTGGGAAAATTTTTTTTTAATGAACCATTTTGTTGGGGGCTCATACAACATGTATCACAACCCATACATACATATAGTGTGCCAAGCACCTTCACATGTCTGCTGTCATCATCATTCTCAAAACTTTTGCTTTTCCACTTGAGCCCTTGACATCAGCTTTTCATCTTATCGCCTCTCTCCCTGCTTCCGCCTCCCTCAGCGTTCCTTGGGAGCCGCTTTAAGACCCTGCCTTAGTAGAGGGCGTCAAGCAGGCCACAGACTTTGTTTCCTTGAGGGTGTCTGACTTGACCTTGGGGACGATGTGACTTCAGACCCCAGCTGTTGTGGGCATGTGAAAAGGCTGGTTTAGCAAACACTGCCTCAGCTGGAAAACCCGGTGAGAATTCTATTTCCTGACTGATCTTTGGTGAAAGCAGAAGACCTGCTGTGGCTTTGGGACATTTCTGTCTTCTGGCTCTGCACCCTTTATTTGCCCTGTCTTTGCCCGATTCTCCGGTTTTAGACTGGATAGCATCCGTTGCGATGTGAGACATTTGCTCAAAGCGTCATGAGTTTCTGCGGGATGAGTCAGGGTATGTCAGAACTCAGGGTAGTGAGGGAATGCACTCGAAGGAAGAGTGGAGGGAAATGGAGCAGACCAGAATGTTGGAAGAGTGGGACATTTGGGTATATTTTCTATTTCAAACTCCTATAGACTAATTTGATATTAAAGCTTTTATATATATGTATGTATGTATTTTAGGCATCACTGCCCTCAGGTGGTGGGAGTAGGAGGCCCAGCCTTTGCTCCTGGTAGCCGGAATTGAACCTCCATTCCAGTGGCCTTTTTTATATTAAAGCTTAGAAAAAACATTTTTTAAAACCCGAGTCAATGCCTCCAGTTGATTTCAACTCATAATGACTCTACAGGGCAGCGGATTGCTTTCTAAGGATTCTGAGACTGTAGGTCTTCAAGAGAGAGAGAGAGAGAGCGGCCTCACTTTTCTCCCACAGAGCAGCTAGTGGATTTGAATTTCCAACCTTGTCATTATTAAGATCAATATTTAACCCCCTATGCCACCAAGACTCCTTTAAAAATACTAGGTTGGCTAAAAACATAGAACTCATGAAAAATAAAAATATGGTATGCATGTATGATATACATGTTTTAAAAAACACTTCCTCTTAACACACATATTTCCTGTTTTCCAAACCTAGGTGATTCTAGCAGGTAGGTAGATGCAAAGAACTACAAAACAGGTGGCCTCTGCCTTGTGCTAAAGGGACCAGGTATTAGTTGACATTAGTTTGACCTTATCAAGGTCATTCAACTGGGGAATGTACAGCTATCCAAGGTCAGAGCCCATATTTTGCCCTCACATCCAGCAACCCCACTTGAAAAGAGGAAGTTTGACTTCCATCCTCCTGCTCTTTTTTTTTTTTTGGGGGGGGGCATCACTGCCCTCTGGTGGTGGGAGTAGGAGGCCCAGCCTTGCTGCTGGGTTTGAACCTCCAACCCAGTGGGCTGCAGTCCCGCGCACAACCACTACGCCACCGGGGCTCAGCCTCCCTCCTGCTCTTTAGAGGGATTCTGATGCCTTGAATAGTGCAAATGGCTAATGGGTAAGTACTTAACTACTAGCTAAATAGTTGCTAGTTCAAACCTGCCCAGAGGTGCCTCAGAAGAGAGGCCTGGAGATCTGTTTCTAAACATTCAGTCATTGGAAATCTTATGAAACAATTCTACTCTGCACATATGAGTTGGAATCAATGAGATGACAACTAATAATAACAAAACTATATAGCAGGAGTTGCTAATTTAACAGGTTTGAAGCACATAATGCAAAGACACTAATTACATTTACAGTGCTGTGCACCCAACACCGATTTAAAAACTTTCTAAAACCACAAAGAGAAACACTGTATGTATTGAAAAAGAGTTTTAATTATGGAAATCAGATTTCTGCAGTCCACGTGGTAGGGGGAATCACCTAGAGTGAACGACCTTGAAATCTTCTTTTGAATTTTAAGCCTTAAGAAAACTGGGGCTCTAAAGTCATCTTTAACGTTAATAAGTATCTTACTAAGATTATTTGGCCATAGGCTAAAAAAGTGAGCTCTTTTGTGTAACTAATTATGTGCAGTCGGTTTCAAGAAATAGAAACTCCATGGTCAGGCTAGCAGCTGGATTTTATGGTAAATTGTTATTATTTAACAATTGTTTGATCCTTGTTTCCATGATCATATTGATAATATGGGAAAAGGAACTATTGGAAGTTCTCAAATCTTCAGAATATTTCTCATTTCCTAGTTGTAACTGAACAGCATCATAAGTGGGAAAAAAAGGTTAACATTGTCAAAAAATTTTGTTTTACTTGAGTCCACAATCAGTATTACTGGAAGCAGCAGCCGAGAAATCAAAGGACACATTATATTGGGCAAATCTATTACATGAGACTTCTTTTAAATGTTAACAAACAAAGATATCACTGAAAGGCCTAATGTGTGTCTGATCCAAGTCATGGGATGTTAGATTGCCTCACATGCATGTGAAAGCTGGACAGTGATACAGAGACTAAGAATGCACTTGAACTACGGCGTAGTGAAGGACTGAAAATACCAAATGCATCTTGGGGGCATTATGCAAGAATACTTCTTAGAAGCCCGGATGCCAAGACTTTGACTCGTGTACTTAAGTTTTCTAAACTTTGGACAGTTTTGTTGACATGTATTTCACATATCATAGAGTCCAATGTTTAACATATTCTTCATTCTTATATTCATCATTATTAGTACCCTGTTTTCCAGGCGAGCCTCTTTTACCATAACATTAAAAAAAACCTATTAATCTAGTTACTATAAAGAAAGTCGTTTTTAACCTATCCTTCGCTTCCTAGAAGAGTCCTGATGACATAGTTTGTTATGAATTGGGCTGCTAACCACAAGGTCGATAGTTTGAATCCACCAGCAGCTTTGGGGAGAAATATGAAGCTTTTTATATCTGTAAGGCATTATAGTCTTATAAACCCATAGAAGTTGTTCTATTCTGTCATAAAACATTGCCATGAATTAGAATGGACTTTGTGGCCATGAACATTTCATGTGAATAAAGTCATTCAAGTAAAAAAGATTTTTTAATTAAATCATTTTATTGGGGGAAAAATATTTTTTAAACAACTATTTTCCCTCTCTCCCCCATACCCCAAAAAGCCCTCAAACAATGACAACAGATTAAAACACAAAAGAACCTCAACCCAGAAGATGAAATGATGTAATAAAAAAGTAAAACAAATGGCAAAGATGTAATATTTACCTGTACCATATCTTCATTAATCAACATTCCCGAAGGACTCTGTCTAAAGGCAAAACTATTCATATCATGGTCAATGGACCAAGGAGAGTCCATGTAGAAGCTCTGCAAATGCTTTCATGGCCATGTGAAAACTGGGTGCTCAGAATGAAAGCTCTGACACAGTCTCCCCCTCTGG
Source organism: Nesogale talazaci (assembly GCA_004026705.1). Classification (NCBI taxonomy): domain Eukaryota; kingdom Metazoa; phylum Chordata; class Mammalia; order Afrosoricida; family Tenrecidae; genus Nesogale; species Nesogale talazaci. The sequence goes on along the minus strand of PVJH01018615.1, from coordinate 4,469 downwards.
TCTTGGATTTTATTGTTTGTTTGTTTTGCTTTGTTAGTTTTTTTTTTCTTTTAGGCATCACTGCCCTCTGGTGATGAGAGTAGGAGGGTCAGCCTTTGCTCCTGTGAGCTGGAATTGAACCTTCATCCCCGTGGGCTGCAGTCCTGTGCACAACCACTACGCCTCCGGGGCTCAGTCCTGGATTTTATTGTTAATAATTATTTGATGACACAGATTGGTGTGCTGCTCCTCTGTGGACTTAAGTGACACTTCATTTAAATAGCTGCTTTTTCTTTTGGTGTCTTCTTTTGTTTGTTTGTTTTTGGGCATCACTGCCCTCTGATGGTGGGAGTAGGAGGCCCAGCCTTTGCTCCTGTGGAGCGGGAATTGAACCTCCATCCCAGTGAGCCGCAGTCTTGCGCACAACCACTACGCCACTGGAGCTCAGCCACTGCTTGTTTTAATACAAGCCTTTAAGACCCCAGATGCTGTTCTTTCTGATAACCAGACCCTCTGATGTTTTCACCACACTGTGTGATAGCATATCTTCAGTGAGCGCTTCATGAGAGCGTGTATTGAGTACAGCTACATGGTAAGGGCCTAAGATGAAGTGTGAGCTCAGAAATCTATACACATATCTATGGTTCATGTATGCCCCTTGTTTACTTTAGAGATAGCATTATCATTTTACTGGAAAATGTTATAAATAATATTGTTAATATAACCAATGAATTTAAAATACTGTTCAGAAAAGGAATGCATACATGAATAGGACAGCTTTTTGAATTAAAATACATGGATTCTTGACTTGTACAGATTAAAAACTTAAAGTGACTCAACACAATGCATCCACTGAGGGTTGAAGATGCAGTCAAATTTCAGGAACGCTCGTTCTGTAGGCAGAACTATTCCTGCTGGACTACATATTATGTACTTTGGACATGTGATCAGGCAAGATCAATCCCTGCAGGAAGAAAGCAGGCGTGGTAAAGTGGAGAGAGGATCAACCGAAAAAAAAAAAAAAAGCCTCTCAATGACAGGAAAGGACTCAGCGGCGACTAGAGCAGCTTCCAAGGTGACAATCGGAAAGATGGCACAGGGTCCCTCAGCCCTTTGGGCGGTGGTGTCCATAGAGTTAAAACCAGTTGGATCTAACTTGGCAGCATCTGCCAACAGCTGCTGTAGGCTCATTTCTTGTTCTTGTTTTTATGACATGTGGACTTAACAACATCAACATAATCAAAATGCTACCCTGACTTGCAAGTTGTATATTAAAAAATGACCATCATTACCCATAATTGGCAATATGATATTAACACCATTAAACAGTCACTCTTCATTTTTTTTCTGCTGTTTTTAATACTTGGACGCACAGAGTAGGGGCTCAGTTTTTCTTCACTAAGTAAGATCACATGGCCCCTTTCCTAATTACTATAGTATTTTTGTAAAACGAGCTCTGTGGAGTGTCTCAGATATTGAGGGAAAGTTTGAAATAGAATTGTTATTGTACTTTCTAGGGCAGGGAAGCACTCGGGTGCAGGAGCTCTCTCTAGTCTCCCCACTGAACGCTCGTGGAGCTTCCCCCTCCAGGTTCTGTACACCGTCCCCACTTTACTTCTGAAAAGAGAAGCCTGCCTGGAACACAGCGTGACAGCGAGCGCTCCCAAGTGACGCTTTTGAATAATATGAAAGAACAAAGGCATTGTTTTGAGGATTAAGTATGAACCACACCATAGCATTTTCTACCACCTTATATGCATGTGAAACTAAACAATGAATAAAGATCAGAAAAGAATTGACACTTTTGGATTCTGGTGTTCATGAAGAACATTAAATGTCTTGGCGATCTATTTCTAAAGACTCAGCCGATGAAAACCCGTGGAACTCAGTTCTGCTGTCATACATGGTGTCAGAGTAAGTCAGATCGAGTCCGCGGCAACTTCTGTACAGGTTGCATTCCATTCCTCTTCTCAAATCCCCTTCCTGAGCTCTCCCGCCAGGGTGCCCTCAGCTATTTGGCTTTCTCCCTGATTCCTTTCTTCAGACTGAGTCTCTCGGAGCAATTTGCTGTCCTATTCATATACTTAAGAGATCAGATACTACCTACTTGACCAGATGGACTCTTGCTATCCTTAACTGGCACGGGCGTGCTTCAGCAAAACCCGCCTCACCCTTTCAGGGACATGTGGACTCAGATGCTCAGCTCCGCTGCAGAGAGGACGTGTGACTGTGGACAAGTCCTTTTCTTGATCTAAGCCTCAGTTTCATTTTCTATGGAAGGAGTTAAATATGAAAAATAGGCCTAGAAGACTGCCAAACACACTCACCACATGTTTAACTACCAAGGCACTATCTACTTGTCCTCAGAAAGCTCACAGTTGTTGTTGTTGCTGCTGCTGTCGTTGGCCATGCTGTTGAGGCCCTCAAAAAGCTATGAAGCATGGGGTGTTGCAAACAGTGAAGCAATTAGGTATTAATGGAAAGTTTGGTGGTTTGAATCCATCCAGAAGGGCCATGGAAGAAAGTCCTGGTGGCCTATTTCCAAAAGATTATAGTCATTGAAGGAGGAAACGATTACAAGCATCTACATACAACCTCCCCCCCGGGGAACGGACACCAGAAAAGTGGGTGAAGGGAGATGCCGGACAGCGTAAGATGTGACATAATGATAATTTATAAATTATTAAGGGTTCATGAGGAAAGGGGAAGCAGGGAGGAAGGGGGAAAACGAGAAGCTGATACCAACGGCTCAAGTGGAAAGTAAATGTTTTGAGAATGGTGAGGACAACAAATGTACAAATGTGTTTGACACAGTGGATGGATACATGGATTGTGATAAGAGTTGTATGAGACTCTAATAAGATGATTTTTTTTGTTTTTTTTTTGGGGGGGCGTGGGCATCACTGCCCTCAGGTCGTGGGTGTAGGAGGCCCAGCCTTTGCTCCGTGGAGCTGGAATCGAACCTCCATCCCAGTGGGCCGCAGTGCCGCGCACAACCACTACGCCACCAGAGCTCAGCCCCTAAAGTGATTTTTTTAATGAAAAAAAAAACCTGCTTGAGCCCTAGTGGTGTAAGTGGTTGAGTGCAGGACTGCAGCCCGAGTGCAGTGATGCCTCCCCCCAAAAAAACCTTTTGAAGCACAGTTCAACTCTGACACATGGAGTCATTATGAGTCAGAATTGCCTCATAGTCAGCTTTTTGTTTAGAGCAAAGCTGTTTACTGAAACTGAATAACCACTATAATACATTTTTTTAAGCAGCATTCTGGCTGTTTTTTTTTTTTTTTTTTTGGCATCACTGCCTCTGGTGGTCGTGGGCGCTACCCAGTGCCGCTCCTGAGAGCCGCCACTGGATTTGAACCACCAAGCCCACGGGCCACAGTCCCCCACTCAATCACTTACGCCACCAGGGTTCAGCCCTATAATACATTTTTATTGCCTTTAGTTTACACACGAGAATCAACACTCTGCCTCTTATTGACTGGTCTCATATTTGGGGGTTATTTGCCTCTGTTGCTGGCCTCTCAGATTTGGAAAGTCTTTTATCCCAGTGATAAGATGCTACCCGTGTCATACAAGGTCCAGCATCAGCGTCTGTGCAGAGAAGCCTTGAGCAAAAACTCCTGGTGATGAGTATGACATTTACACCATTTAGGGAATTGTATTGTAGGAAATCCCCCACCGAGTGTGTCAGAGTGCACCTGTGCTCAGCTGGGTTTGTAAAAGCTGGTTTTTCTGAAGTCGGTTGGCAAACTTTTCTCAGGAAGCCTCTCTGGGTGGCCTTGACCCACTAAGCTTTCCGATTTCTTTTTTTTTTTTTTTTTAGGCATCACTGCCCTCAGGTGAATTACCTGTTGGCACCGCCTGAGAATTGCAGACCTCCCTGGAATAAAGTCAGTTCTTTATTATGCATGCTATTCATGTGCTTTGCATGTCCTTTGAGTTCTTCTAATCCTAAGATTCACCAAGAACATACAGTAATTTGCTTTCTCTTGACAATGTGTGTTGTGCTCTACTTTCTAATGCCTTAAAAATCAAAAGCAGTGAGTTTCAATATCTATGAGGGCCAGAAAGTCATAAAAGTGAGTTTGTTCACATAAATCTTGAATTTATTCACATTCACTTAGAAATAGTATCTGATTTGCTCTACAGCATTCTCTTTCTGACTCCCCAATTTTGATAAAACATGGGCGCAGAGAACTCTTTCTCTTCCTTAAGATGAATAAAAGGGTGAAATTCATTGGTATTGGCAACTGATGCTTACTTGGGTACTCAGTAGACTCACTGCAAAAGAGTCTGGGACAGGGACGTTCTGCTCCCACCAGAAAGCAAAATAAGCCAAACCAATCCTGTCGCCATCCACCCCAGTCTGGCCCAGAGCAATCCTGTGTCTTTCAAAGTTGTGCCCCATAAGATTTTCTAATGACTGTGATCTTTGGGAAATAGATTCCCAGGCCTTTCTTCCAAGGTACCTGTGTGTGGGGGGGGGG
>PVJH01018614.1:0-44762 GCA_004026705.1 Nesogale talazaci | reverse complement strand
AATGGTTCCCCTTTGACCCAAAATGTTTGATTCATCTAAGGTGTAGGACATCCCTAGTGTTATTATGGCCCTTATAGATCTGTTAACTAGCTGAAAACTGAGTCTTGGAAAATTTCCAGATGTAAACTTTGGACTAACAGTCATAGTGGGGAGTATTTTACTGCACTCTATCAGAACAGTAAACTGTGCAAGTAGATAAAGATTTTAGTCTCATTCCACATTTTTCTCCTACTTTGTCCAGAACCTTTCAAAGTTGTTGATAGTGGTAGCCAGGCACTATCGAGTTCTTCTAGTGTCAGAGATATGGAAGTTGATATTTGTCTGGGTCATTAACCCATCACATTATAATGTTTCCATGCACCTCTGATTTTCAGTATTTTTTTGTGCTTCAGTGGAGAGGAGACCAATGATTATATCTTAGGTGGCTACTTACAAGGTGTAAAACTCCAATCACGACTCACCAAAGTAGGGTTCAAAATCTTGTGATGCCAACTTACACAGATGCCCCCTGCAACTATGAAGATGAGGCCTAGATTATGTGACCACTTCCCTCAAGGTAGGTCAAAGAAATTTTCATGTTCCCTTTGTATGCTACATCATATGCATGTGTATATTTGCAGCATAAGCAAAAGCTCATTTAAAAATATTCTCTCAAACCAATACATATACATGAATGTAGTCCTACTCCTCTGTTCACATTTATTCAGCCTGTCTTTCTATCCATGCATCAGCACTATTACCGGAATATATATGTATACATACATTTATATTAGTATTTCCTTCTGCTGCTTTTAACTTTTGCACTCCTTCTTATGTCTTCTATTGCCACCATCATTTTTTATCGATCTCCTTTCTATTGTATTTGCTCTCCCTTCACCAAAGTTAATATGTTGGTTGGTGTTTGGACTTCTACAGAGTGACTGGACCCTTTTTTTGTAATGTCTTTTAATAATAGGGTAGGGGCAGCGTTGGACTGCACAAGGGCAAAGGATAATCCACAGCTTAATAAGATTGGCTACTTTGAGGCAGCGCTTAGAAATATCTCCACCTCCAACCTTTTGTTTCCTCATTCTGACAGCAGTTGTGCCTTTCACAAGACTGCAATTCTGCTTTTTGATGGTTCGTTAGCACGGCAACGCACGACTCATGGATAATCTTCACAGCTATAAAATTTAAGAAAGCAAGCATGCTAGATTACAGGGACTGAAATGTTAAAGGTACAATTCTTTCGTCCACATCGTACCTCTCAACCACTTGACTCCTTTGTCCCTGCCCTGCTTAGGCAAATGTTACAACGCTCAATTGATGGTGTCCAAGGGCCCTCCTCTTACTTGCTCTGTGGGCCAGGAAGACTATTGTGATAGGGAGCCCTGGTTCTTAGTTTTGTCGCTGCTCATCCTTTGTCACTCCTTTCCAGCTTTCTGCCATCACGGTTCTATGTCCAGGATGAAAGAGGTTTAGCGCAAGGGATTTCAAGATCCTGATAATATGTTTCGCTCTTGGCTTCTTTTTTCTTGAGGTTCATGAGAACACTCCAGTGTTGCTTCTGAGATGGATTGCTGTTTGCCCAGTGTGAAATGGCATTGGTCAATTCTCATACTACGTATACTTTATTTCCATGCTACCACCTGAAGTTATATTTCCTGTGAGGATTGATCAGTTTTGTCATTCCATTGAGTACAAAGTGATCCATCTCATAAGCAAAATAGGAAGATTCTCATGCGTATTAAGAAAGGAGAGCTGGGAGTGAAGCTTATTCTTTAGTCCATGAGATCTTTATGAGATTTACAAAGATTATAGCTAGAAAGAGGCCTAACAAGTAAGTTGACTGTGCCACATTTCTCAAACATCTCTTTCTCTAACACATTTCCTAATCATAATACAAGACATCTTGAATACAGTTTTTGACTTAATATTTTTTATCTTTATCTATTTTGATATATAGTTAACATAGATTTGCTTGCTGAAAGTGAGGACTGGAAGTACTTGCTGATGAAGATCAAAGATTGCACCCTTCACTATGAATAGCAACTCAATGTAAAAAAAATTCTCACATAAGGGGTAGGTAAGATCATGATGGACAGAGGAAAGATTGAACTTTTCAAGGATTTCATCTTGCTTGAATTCACAATCAATGCTCATGGTAGCAACAATCAGGTGATAAAAAGATAAGTTGTACTAGGTAAGTCTGCGTCACAATAACTCTTTAAACTGTTGAAAAGCAAGGATGTTACTTTGAAGGATAAGGTATGCCTCAACCCTGCCATGCCATGGTATTTTCAATTGCCTCATATGCATGTGAAAAATAAACATTGAAGAAGGAAGATTGATGAAGGATCGATGATCTTCAATTATGGGGCTGACAAATATATATTGAAAGTACCACGAAATGCCAAAAGAAAAACACATTTGTCTTAGGTATAGTCAGAATACTCCTTACAGGAAAGGATTTCAAGATTTTTGCCTTTTGTACTTTGGACATGTCAGGAAAGACCAGTCCCTGGATAGAAACAGCATGCTTGGTAAAGTTGGGGAGCAGTGTTAAAAGGAAGGTTCTAAACAAGGTGTACTTACCCAGGGACTGTACCAATGGGTTCAAACATAAGAACAACTGTGAGGTTGATGCAGGACAGGACAATATTTCATTTTTTCCCCTATGAATTGGAATAGACTCCATGTCGCATAACAACTCCTACACTTATGGGGGAAATGTTTGAATTTATAATCTTTAGACATTCTCTTACCAATTCACAGATACATAAGGTACTTTGAAATGATACAGATCAGTATGCAAGAAATTATTGCTATTAATTGGTGTAGTTGCATAATCTGTTGTCAATTTGAACCTTAAGAATGAAGGGGTGGAGTGTAGGCTGTCAAACAAGTTGCAACTTGATCTCATTTGGAGGTGCTAAGGAGATAAATAGCTCACTGCAGGCGGGACACAGGCTCACTCCCTGTGATGCATGCTTGCTGACAAGACACATGGAACTATGCTGCAGCCCTGGAGTTGAAAGAGCCATGTGGTGGGTCCTGCCAACACTGAGATTCCTTTACTGCCACTGGATCCACAAAACTTTCCACCCACTGGCCTGTGATCTTGCATTCGGCGTCATTGATGTGTTGCATGAACCAGAACCTCTTCTGATTTTGACATACGGGCTAATATCAGGCTTATGGACTCAATCTGGACTGGACTGAGATGTTTTCTAAATATTCAATTGCTCTTGTATATAAAGCTCTTTCTTTTTTGGGGGGAGGGGGCATCACTGCCCTCTGGTGGGAGTAGGAGGCCCAGCTTTGCTCCTGGAGAGCTGCTTCTGGATTTGAACTGCCAGCCCAGTGGGCAGCAGTCCCACAAACAACCACTACACCACTGGGGCTCAGCCCCATAAAGCTCTTTCTTATACACATATGAATGTTTATGAATTTGCTTCTCTAGTGACTCAGACTAACAATAATATTAATAATAAATATTATCAAGAGCTATTAATTGATATTAACTATTTTAACTTTAGTTCCTATACCCTTATTTATAGTAAAATGTTCTTAAAATTATTTCCATGTATCATGATCCCAATTCTACCTTACAAATCCGCTAGAATAGAGGATATACACTGGCATAGATAGGAGCTGGAAATATAGGGAATTCAGGAAAGATGATTCCTTTAGGACCAATAATGAGAGTGGAAATATCAGGAGGGTGTAGGGAAGGTGGGTTAGAAAGGGGGAACCATTTATAAAGATCTACATATAACCTCCTCCCGGATATAGTCAATGGGGAAGTGGGTGAAGGGAGACTTCAGACAGTTGTAAGATCTGACAAAGTAAAAATAATTTACAAATTATCAAGGGTTTATAGGGGGGTATGTGGGAGGGAGGGGAAAATGAGGAGCTGATGCCTAGGGCTTACATAGAAAGCAATAGATTTATGTATAGATTGTGATAAGAGTTGTATGTGCTCCCAATACAAGGGTTTTAAAAAATTATTTCCATGAATTATTTTCAGAAATTGTTTTTGGTTTTTAAAAGAAATGTAATAACACTTGTACCTTCCCTTAATGGACTTTTTATTCAAAATTTTTAAGATTAAAGGAAGGAATATCTTTTAAAAAGCAGGTATTCATGTACAAAACCTAGTAGTGTCTGTACTAGAAATAATAACTGTTTTTTATTCAGCAATTACTAGGTATCAGATTATGCTGTTTGTATCATATTCTTGTTAAAAACCTGTGCAAGGAATCATTTACTTATTGAGGAGAAGTTGGGGAAGAACTATTAAGGAGCTTGCTTGGAGTCTCACTGCAAATAAGGGAAAGAAAGGGAATGTAGACTCAAGCATGCATGACAAAATATTGATACTACTTGCATAGACCCAGCTTCTAACTGGTGGATTCTTACAAATCCTAGATACAAATCCTGATCTCTAGATAGCTTGATTTCTAAAAGATGACTTTGATCTGTTTGTTTTAAACATCAAACTTACATCTATGCGTGTTTCTTGGCAATCTGCCCACATATTTAACTGTGCTCATGCTCTTATTTTGGAAACCGTGCTGCTCTCCTGGGGTTTCTTTGATTTCTCAACCTTGGTTAGATTACTTTGTACCATGAACACTTATAGTTACTTTTCAATAGGGAATATGCTGTACGGATGAAGTGGATATGTAGAGGAATGTTCTTTAACGTAGCTTGTGATTTGACCTTTTATGAATTTTAATAAAATTATTAAGCACAGGACATATGTTGGAATAAATGCAAAGCAAAAAATTACTATATAAAGACTCCTTTCTACTTCCACGGGAAAAATATAAAACTATTCAGAAAGATATTAGTGTTTTTAATCTATGGTATAAGAAATAACAACAAGAGCAAAAAAAAATGTAAAAGCAATGCCAAAAATAAAGAAAATGTAGCTTAATTTAAACAGAACTAGATTTCAAAAGAAGTTATCCATGAAAAGTACTGAATCTTGCTTAGATCCATTTGAAAACTATTAAATTATACCAGAAAAATAAAATAATTCAATAATGCAGTTTGATATTGACAACATGGAAGAGGAAATGGATTAATAATAGGAACTAATCCCAATTAAAAATTAGTGCTTATAATCAGACCCAGGATTAATGAAAAGTGGTGAAGTGTGAGGATTCTAGATTATTATTATTAATGGTCAAAATGATCATTTTCTATCACATAATTGTAAGAAGAAAATTTAGATACAGATGATGCTAATGATATGTATTTTACTTGAAAAACAATTATCTGTTGCTATTAAGTATTTCTCTATTTAATTTTGTTTGTTTCCAAATTGGCACTCTTGTAAAGTCCATTTTAAAAGTCCTATGATTTTAAGATAGGTGGGAGGAGGATAGCTTGCCCATTGAGGCTGATGTAAGGACCCAAATGTAGGAACCTTTGTTTTTAGTTCCCTTTGAATGGTCACTGGATCTGTGGATAAGAGGACCAATTAAGAGCACTGGGACTGAGCCCTGGTCTAGCAGGCCTTTTGGCAGTTTCCCCACAAACAGTGTAGCTGTACTCACCACTGCACTCATGACCCTGGGTTTTACTACATCTGAGATTCATGGCCCATAAGCCCAATTGTTTCCCAGAATTTGCTCTTCTTGGGCTCAGTAAAAATAGAAAACAATAACACAGAAAGAAGCTGGCTATTTGAAAGGATTAACAAAATGGACAAACCTGTAGAAAACTTAATAAAGAAAAAGAAGGACCAATGATCATCACTGAGAATTAGAAATTTAACAGGGGAAGTCACAACATATGCTAATGAAATAAAAAAGAATAATAGTGCAGTACTATGAAAGATTGTATGCTAAAAAAATTAAAGAACTTGGAGGACATGGACAAATATCTCGAAAAACATTTGTCACATGTGTCACAATGGATCTAATTGTCACATGTGAAAATTAAGAACTTGAACAGACTCCTATGAAGAAATAGATAAGGCTGTTAAGAAACTCCCAACTATAAAAAGTCCCGATACACATGGCTTGACAGGAGAATTGTACCAAGAATTCAGAGAAGAACTGACACCAATCCTACACAAACTATTCCAGAACGTAGAACTCCCAAAATCACTCTATGAATTTAGCATTACTCTGATACCAAAACTGGGCAAAGACCCAACAAGAATGGGAAATTAAAGCGTTATGAGGGGGAACTCCCTACCCCAGAAAACAAACAAAACCTGGAATTGTGCTGCTGGGCGGAGTTCTTTCATTCATCCCCACCCCCACCCCCATGCCTGCAATAGGTGAGTATTGAGAAACTCACTCTGAGTTAGTGCACCTAGTGGCATCACTTGGGAAGACCCTCTCTGGTCACAGTGAAGTTTTTGTAAAAGCACTTCCACTGGAATATCATTTTTGTGTGTGTGAAGGCCGATTTAAGAGAACAGTGTGCACCTATGAAATTTTGTTTCCTGCTTGGGAAGAATGCTGTAGAAACTAATGTGATGTTAAACACAGCTTACAAGGGCAGCCGGTGGGAAAAACTCAAGTGCATGAATTTTCTCATTTCAAAAAAAGAGGAAATGTCCACTGATGGCAAGTCCAGAACAAGTTCTGGATGTCTATCAACTTCCCAAACAGATGAAAATGTCAACTCATAGTGCATTGGCGTTCATTCCACCAGGATTGAATGTTAATCAAGCTTTCTATTTAGAGGTTATGAAAAGATGATGTAACAGTGTGTGACAAGAAAGGCTTCATTTGTGGCAGACTGGTGACTGGTTTTGCCACCACTCCAATGCACCTGCTTACCTTGCCTGACACACCTTACTGAACTAACCTTGCTCTGAATGATTTCTTTTTGTTTCCACAAATAGGGATATGAAAGGACAGCAATGTGACTACATAGAAGAGGTGAAGAAGAAAGCCAAGAAAGATGCTGTCAGCCATTGAAACAAATGAGTTTGAAAAAAAAATGACATCACAGATTGACAAAAAAATATTAAGTGTAATGGAGAAAACTTTGAAGATTACAGGGCTGTTTTGTAAAAAAGTAAAAATACCTTATTTTTATGATACACCCTCATGTCCCTCTCATGAACACAGAGGCTAAAATTCTCAACAAAACCTTGGCCAATAGAATCCAACAACATATTATCAATATAATATATCATGACCAAGTGGGATTCACACCAGGGATGCAGGGATTGTTCAACATTCAAAACACAATATAATCCACCATATTAGCAACAACAAAGGACAAGAACCATATGATATCAATTGTTGCAGAAAAGGCATTTAAGAATATTCAACATCCATTCCTAATAAGAACTCTCAAAAAGATACAAATGGAAGGGAAAATCTGCAAACAATAAAGGTTACATATGCAAAGTCAGTAGCCAATACTACACTTGATGGAGAAAAGCTGTAAATATTTTCACTGAATAAGGGAACCTGACAAGGACATCTTTTATCTCCACTTTAATTCAACATTGTGCTGGAAACCCTAGCCAGTCCCTGAAGACTAGGGCAAGAGATCAAGGGAGTGCAATCGGATAAAGGAGACGTCAAGATTTGACTCTTTGCAGAATATTGAGAATTCTAAGAGACTCACAATAAGATTGTTGGGAACAATAGAAGAGCTTGGCAGTGTAGAAGTATACAAGATTAACAAGCATAAATCAATTGGCTTCCTATGTACCACTGATGAGTTTTCTGAAAAAGATACCAAGGAAACAATACCATTCACAATGGTCATGCAGAAGCTGAACTGTTTAGGGAGAAACCTAACCAAAAAGAACTGAAGACTTGTACCAAGAAAACTAAAGACCAGTACTACAAGAGCCCAAAAGGGAACTACATAATTGGATGGACATCCCATAGGTTGATTAAAGACACAATGTTGTGAAAATGTCAATATTGCCTAAAAACAATATCCAGATTAAATGCAAAACTGATGAAAATCCAAATATCGTCTACCAACTTCACACTGAAAGGGAAGAAGTTCAGGCTAGGCAAAGAACTCCTCAAAAAGAAGAACAAAGTGGGTGGTCTTGCTTTATCAGATCTCAACATCTCTAATAGAATTACATCTGGCAAAACAGACTAGTACTAGTATAATGATAGACACACAGACCAAAGGATCAATGAAAGACACACGGTATAATGATAGATTCGCTGACAATATGTTAGTCTGGGTTGACTAGAGAAACAATTCCAAAGACACTCATATATGTTTAAGCAAGTACTTTATGTCAAAGAATATTGTAAAAACAAACATCACATCTCCGTCCAATGCAGTCCAGAAAATCCGATGTTAAATCTGATGCTAATTTGCAAATCTCTTTTCCAACTCATTCAGTCACATATAATGATGCAGAATGCAGGAGGATCACAAGGTGGATAGAAGGTCTTGTGGATCGAACAGCAGTGGAAGCATCACAGAGTTGGCCCAGGTTTTTAACCACATGGCTTGCTCAGGTCTCTGCAAGTCTCCACATGACTTGTGAACAAGAAGGCGAAGCAGAGAGCATGTGTGTGTGTGTGTGTGAGACCCATCTCCCAGGAGAAAGAGGAAGTTCTCAGAAACTTCTTGAGGAGGCCATACCCACAAGGAGGACCTAATTGATAGGCTAGATTCCACCCCTACTCTTATATATCAAGTTGACATGAAACTACATAACTACCACAGACCATCCCTTGTCAACATGACGCTTTATATATCTCTTTTGCCATACATGATTTTTAAACAAAATACAATAATAAAATCATAGTTGTGCATAGCAGAGTAAAACTAAAATGCACACAACTCAAAATGTGCCTGTGCCATTTAAACGTATGTAATAGTCTATAAGTGAACAAAACCAAAATATACTATATTTAACAATTGTAGTTATGTGAACACCTACAGCATAAACCTATAATTTTATAAACATATCCCCCTGTCTATGAAAGTTTGCAAGCCAGCCACTTCATGCTTCATCCCCTTCTTTTGGGTATCCAGTTTCTATGTCCAGCACTCTAAGAAGACAAGCATGTGAAGAATCTTCATTCTTGCTAGAACCTTGCGAGTCTGCATCCATAAGCATAGTCAAATCAGGATAGGCCGTTCATAAAATCTTTAGCAAAATACACCAATTTTCAGCCATAAACATCTTATCTTCATCTGGTTAGGTGCTGGCCAAATCAATATGGGGCTTCTTGCATAGACTCAACAGGGTGCCCATTGGTTACCTTGGCTTTTGATCATGGGCCCCATCACAAATTCTCAAGAACCCTAGCCTCCTTTGTTAAAGTCATAAATTTTAAACCAACCAAACCATCTGGTTTCCTCTAGTTCCTGTGAATCAGGCCCATGGATGTTCATGACCAGAACCAGCCAGTTGCTCTGCCCTACTTGCACTAAACAAGTGGATCTAGGTGGTCACCCAGCAAGCATTTTAGGCTGCCCTCTAACATTCAATCCTAGAGAGATGATTTCCTTCATGACGCCAGACTTTTCCAGCTTCAGGCATAAACCATTAATTAAAAATTCAAAAAGTCAAAGGGGTCCTTTTTCCCCTTTCATCTGTCAACAACCCCTCAAACAAATCTCTTCATATACCAATGTCCTGAGCACATTAAGACACTGGGTGGGGCTTTTCTTTTCAGGCCTGCCCTAACCCTTTTAAAGGTTCAAATTATTGACTGAAGACAGCAATTTTACAAATTCTCTATTTTCATACTTCCTAATAAGCATTTTTATCAATCAATATATGGATGGAATAGACAGAAGAAATCATTATAAACCTAGTAGAGCCAGATACTAACCACATTATTAAAAGTCAAGTTCAATCCTTTCTTATGTAAACTATCCCATTGATTACACAATATGGCCTTAGGTCACTGGTTGCATCAAGACAGGGAGGGACCTTCCATCAACATATGCTTATGTTGACTAAGCAGCATAGTCTCAATGGAGAATTTCAAGAAGTGATTTCACCTTCTTAGTGCAAAATTTACATTTATCACATTCATTTGTTTCCATTTCAGGCAGGATTAAATAAGGTAATTTCACTTCACATGTCCTTTTTAGAAAACTATAGTGTTTTCTAAACTAAAGCAAATAGTGTGGCCCTATTTGACCTCTGGCTAGCCAAAGAAGAACCACTGTGAGGCAGAGGTCAAACAAGTATCTACTCTTCATCTTCGTGATTTGTTTTCTAGTACTCCTCTCTGCAATTGGTACCAGGAGTGGTTCTCCAGAAACAATATCACAAATATGTTTTTTCTTTAATTGGTTCTCCAGAGCAATTAGGCCTAAAGTACTGGGAATGCTGCCTCTATCCTGAAAAGCATGGATAAGTCTGCCATTATGGCTAGAGAAGATAGAGTTAATGCATAGTATAAAGTGGCGAAGTTAATATCTATGATATCACCACCAATAGAGGCAATTCTGGTGAGAGGAGAGGGTCTGGGTAATTGTGTAGTTGATATTTGTTAAAAGTTTTGTCAGGATGAGAAGTATAGAAAAGTTGATTGGATAATTCTTCTTACAATAGACAGTATGGTCAAAGGAAAGGTGACATCAGAATCTAAGAAGCACATCTCAAATGCTGAATAAAAGGCCACCCCACTCAATAGATACCAAACAAGCATCATGCTTTACCCAAACAACTCAAACTTAAGTAAACTAACCAAACTGCATGCTGAAATGCTATGTGGCCCCCAGGCCAGCTCTTAGTACTACCATGTTCTGTGATTTAAGGAAACCCTCACAGGACTGCTAACGACCCAGACCCTTCAGAAATGAAAATTTGAATCAACACACAAGACAAAGACCCATGTTCAGCTGAGGGAATGACGTAGAGCAAAGGAGATACAAAATAGCTAGTGGAGGAAGACAGTTCTACCTACCAGTTTTGAACACATGATCCATTACAAAAGCAAGGTTTGTGATTGTCAGTATTTCTTCTTGATTTATGTGCTCCTTGAACATCTTCCCCTTGTTCACGTATAATATACCAGATCAAAATAATTGAGTTTGTTTTCATTGTATACCAGTTATATGGTATTAAGAAGAAGTATGATTTCATTCTTCTGAAAATTATATATGGCTAAAGAATTGTTTACAAGGATCAAGTTGACAAGGGGTAGAGTGTGATAGTTTATTGTGATAACTAGGTTCCTGTAGGAACACGTGGGCAGAATTTAATCAGCTGGCAGCTTGATTGGAGGGCAAATGAAAGAAATGGCTCTGTGAAGTCAGCCTCTTCCTCTTTCTCACTGGTGCTAACAGCAGCATGCTTGACATAGTCCTTTGCCTTAACCGTATGCTCCACTACCTGTGGGATGAACCAAGTCATGGATTTTGTCATTTTTTTGTCTATTATTAAAGCGCAAGAGGCATCATCAGGGCCTGTTTCACCCCACTGTTGCTGGATCACTTCAGTGTGTGTGTATTTTTAGAGCTTGAGACTCCATCTGGATTTGCTTAGATACACTCCCTCAATGCTGGGTGTTTCTCCCCCATACTGCACCTGCCCAAAGCCAACTCTGTTTGTCTTGTCTGATGACAAATTCTGCTGTATGCTTCATTTACCTAGGACCAGCAGACAGTGTGAGTTGGAAGACCTTTAGCATATTGTCTGTTCCATGAAAGTGAATTGAGGCCTTTGTACTGCTGTGTGGGCTAATTGTCATATATTTTTTGGACCATAAGGCACACCTTTTCTCATCCAAAAGTGGGGGAAAAACATGGATGCATCTTATGGTCCAAAGTTGTGGCATCCCAGAACATTTTAATATACTGGTACTATTGGTTCAGAATATTTTTTCTTGCTTTCCTGCTCTAAAAACTAGGTGTGTCTTATGGTCTGTAAACATATGGTAAATGTTATATTCCTTCTCACTTTATAAACCTATCCTATATGTATTTATAATCACAAGTATCCTGGTTTTGTTTTACTACAGATCCCTAACATGGGACCATCCCATATTTGCAGATGGGAAGACTCAAAATTGTGAACATATCAATATTGTCTAAAGCATGATACAAGTTCAATAAAATCCCAATCCAAATTTAAGCATCATCCTTCAACAAAATGGAAAAAATGATTACCAATTTCATATGAAGAGAGAAGAAGCCCAGGATAGGCTGCAAATGTCTTTAAAAGAAGAACAAAGTAGAATTTCTTGCTATACCTGACCTCAAGACCTACTATAGAGTTATAATTGTCAAAACAGCCTGGCACTGGTATAATGATAGATACATGAACCAATGGATCAGGACAGAACATACAAAATAAAAACATCTGCATGCATACAACTGATTTATTACAGAGGTCCCCAAAACATTAAACAGGAAGCAGATGTACATTCAATAAATTGTGTATATTCAATAAAAAACTGAATATCCATGTGCAGAAGAATAAAGCAAGACCCATATCTCACTTCATGCACAAAAACAAACTCAAGATGGACCAAAGACCTAAATGCAAAACCCAAGGCTATCAGGATCACCAATGAGAAAATTAGGACAAAGTTAGGAGCCTTAGTGTAGACAATACATGGACTATCAGAACTGAAAAAAGAAACTGTGGACACAGTCCAGTGGACAGCTGATCATTGAAGACTGGCCTGCCTGGCCAGTAAAACAGCATGAGAGAGCTATAATGGGTCTGGACCCTTGTGAGCAATCAATGGCGCAGCAAGGACAGTGAATGTCCTCCTGGATACCAAGCTGCCTGTCCTGTTCCCACCTTTTTCCCTGACCCTGAGCACCATTCACAGGTGGAACCATGGGAGCTGTTGCAACCAGACACCTCAGCAGCAGAGCAGACAGACAAACAACCCTGAGAGCTGTTGGGGGTATTTCACTGTGACCCTGGGACAGATAAGTGCTCCACAGAAAATCCTACCTCAGACCTCTCACAGTTTTTAAGCCAGTAAATACATTTATACCATTCCTGTGTTTAGTAGACTTATATTCATGCGGTCAGTCCTAACATTTCTACATTTCTAAACTTCCTATGATACTAACCCATACCTCCATGGGCATGGCGATCTCCCAGCCTTACCCCTGCCTTACCTAAACTGTCTACCTGTTTGGTTTCTTCCAGAAGTTCTCAGGTTACCAATGCCTCTGAGCTAAGTGTGCCAACCCCAGGATCACCAGCTCCTGCATCACCCCAATCTCACACATTGTGGGCTCTGAGTGAACAACTCCTTTCAAGAGAGTAGGAAGGGTGTGCCACAAAGGCCCACTTTGTGCCCCTTTTGCCAGCAAAGAGCATATAAAGATGTCATTACCCATTGTCCCAAAGATTTGGGTCCATACTTCTTCAATGGGGAAATGTTAGGTAGTCAGAAACAGAAACCAGGGGGTGGGCCCCAACTAGGCCAGACGGGGCTAATTAAGGCAATGGGGTCAACCAGTACCATTGACCACACTTCCCAGTCAAAGGCTCTAAAGACTTGAACCTGGAAACCATTGCTCTTTTTTCCCCAGCTGCTCCTGGGCCTTTTGCTCCTGGGCTCTGCTGCTTTCTCTCTGGCTTCAGGCCAGCTCTCACAGTCCTGAGAGTTGTCTGTGTTCAGTGACTGTAAAACCTGAAACTTCTTCTGTCCTTTATATAAACCCACTTGAATCATAAACCAGGCATTGGCATGGATTTGTTGTCATGCAAACGGAGGTATTTCTCATGTGAGAAACCTCCAGATGGATGATAATATCTCAGAACAATCAAGCAATTGAGATTGAAGGACTTCACGTGCCCAGAGAAAAAGCTCCGAAAGCAGAAAGGTAAAAGGAAACAGGGAGAATGAGTGGTGAGAGTGTTGTTACTTTGTGAGGATTGTAATCAAGGTCATGAATCAAAATAATTGTATAATGAAAAATGAACTTGCTCTGTAAATGTTCACTCAAATTACAATGGGAAGGGATTTTTTTTTTTTTTGCATCACTGCCCTGGTGGGAGTAGGAAGCCCAGCCTTGCACCTGGAGAGCTGCTGCTGGATTTGAACCATCAACCCTGTGGGCTGCAGGCCCGCACACAACCATAGCGCCACCAGGGCTCAGCACAATGGGAAGGTTTTAAAAGTATGTAAATACCAATTGATGGGTTGTCACAGGGTTCTTGACACAGAAAACCAGAAACAAACATTCATACACAATTAGGTAAATCACTAAAATTGGATTGGTTATGCCAAATGTAAGATTGATGTTTAACTTTTTAGAAAAAAGAAATGCACACAGTTTCATTGCTATCTTTGCATCTTTACAGGTCAAAAAAATACCGAATGTTTTTGTGTTTCACAGTTTAATATGCTGAACTTAGTATTGTCACTAGATGGCGTAGATGTTCCTTTGTTTGATAGCACTGTATTTTGTAATCTTTTGTAATATGTATATATAAGGGCACTTCAAAAATTTCATAGAAGAAATAATTTTCTAAAAATCAATTTTCTAAAACCTTTAAAGTCTATTCACATATATCTATATGTATATGCAAATATACTGAATTTTAAAAATATTACAAGAAAATTTTATGCTTTTAGTTTAAGACACAATCTCGGATATCATCTATTTTTCTTACCATGTGCAGGTTCTGAAAGTGTAATACTTAGCTTCCAATCCTGGCTATGGCAAGTGTCAGCTGTGAAATGACAAAAGCATTGCTTCTGAACCTCTGGGGTGTGTTTTTGCTTGACTACAGCATGAAATTAATAAGCACACCTGGCTTATAGAGGCAGTGTGTTAAATAACTATCAGGTGTAACTCTTAAGATACTCTAATTTATATATCAGGTAGTTAAAATGTATTCAATTTTTTTCACTTCTCCAAAAAGTTGATCATGTTTATGGGTAATTCTGTGCAGTGCTGTGACAAACACCATGCACTGGTGAATTTGAAGAACATAAATTTATTGTCTCGTGGTTCCGGAGAGTAAGGGTTCAAGTGAAAAGTGTCAACAGATCATGTTTGCCTCAACGTCTCTGTGGGATGATTTCTCCTTGTCTTTTTCAGCTTATGGTGGCCCTGGAGTTCCTCAGTTTGGAATTTTCTACCCAACTACCCTTCCTCTGGCTCCATAGGTTTTTTCTCTTCTTTCATAATGACACCACTATGTCTAGGACTGTCCCTCCCAGCCCACTCTAGTATGATGTCTCGTTAGTATAATTCATAATATCTTCAAAGGTACTACTTCCAACCAAAGTTCAGAGGCATTTTTAATTGAAGAAATTATATAGCAATGAAGAATAATTTTTCATAAGCTAAAAATGGATAAGTACTAGCTCTGCCAATACTCAATTCTCTCTCTTACAGTCTGTTTCTATATCTCTCGCCTTTACAGATGCAGTTCTTGCATTCAATTGTTAGTAAATCCAGTGTTTAGACATATGTCCAGAAATTGGCATTTTATCACTACTGCTACATCCCTTGCTTAGGCCACCAACGTCACTCTCCTTTGTTATTGCAGTAACTTCCACTCGCATCCCCTTTCCCTCCTTTCATTGTACACGTTTCGCTCAACACAAGCAACAGCATAAAGTAGTGCAAACTCCTTGACACTGAGTCAATGCTGATGCAGCGTCACCCACTCTGGGTCTCTCTTGGAGCTACGCGTAGGTTTGGAACGGACACCCATGTGGATCTCGGCAGTAACTACCACACCACCAGGCTCCCTGCTCCTCTAAGAACTGCAATTCAGAGTAGTCCCTTCTCTGTTCCAGAAACCCTCTCCAACTCCAAGCGCCAGGACAAAATACGACATTCTTTGATCTCTGAAGAACGTGTATTATCTCATCTAAACTCCAAAGCTCTTACAAGAGTTGACAAAGTACTACAAGGTATGTGCTTACCCTTTATGTCTTCTTATTTAACATTTTCTTTGTATCCCGACTCTAACTGCAGGGACCTTATTGGTTCTAGATTAGCAGATGCACTCTGACCTGGTGGCCTTTGTTTTGGCTTTTCACTCCACTTTGAATGTTCTTCCCTAGATAGTCACAAACACACCCCTCCCTGCCATGATGCCAATACTCCTTATACTTCCTTGTAGTGTCATTTCTTTACAAAGTATGTTTAGCTTGACACATGACACATCTTACTATTTTACTTTTTATTTGTTCTTTCTCAGCATCATCATGGAGAAGCTTTTGGCTGGTTTTGACAATGGCTATTTCACCAGCAAATAGAAATGTGCCCGATACATAACCCACACTTACAACGTGACTTTTAGGTAGCTGAGGGGATAAAGACTCTTTGTAATTCAGCAAGTATATCTTTGTTGTCATCTAGGTAATTAAAAAATCACTCACCAAAAAACCTTGTCCTCCAGCAATTCCATTTCGGGAAGCACAATGACATTGCAATGCCAGTAGTAAGGATACCATGTTATTATTAGGTGACTGGTAAAGAGGTTCTCTTTTCAGTGGGGAAGATAAATATGGAATCATATGTTTAAAGACTTAGACTATGCAAGTTCAAAGAAGAACCTCTATATAGGTACTCTCATGAAATCTTAAATTCTTATTTAGAGTTAAAGAAAGAGCTTTGCTGATGCATCCTTTGGAAGGTGATTCCCCTCAGCCAAGATGGCTTTGCCTTTTCTTTTTCTGAAGATGTACCCAGAAGCAGGCTCTGCAGGAATCACAGCATGGTGGCCTTGCTTTCAGCTAATGAGCGCTTGCTTTTCAAATTGAGCAGTTGCTGATGAAACTGCAGATTGGTCACGTTGCAGATATGCTTCCCACTCTATTTAGACTGAAAGTAGAATCTCAGTTTCTTTTCTCTTGTCCTTCTTAGACTTCCCTAATTATGCTTCATCAAGAGTAAGAAGTAGAAATACGTATGACTAACGTTCTGCCTGTTAGAATAGACTCAGGGGAATGTTTTCATATATATTGAATTTAGAGGCCCTTTTTGGTAATCATGAAAATGACACTTGCTGTTTAAGCACTCAGTGAGTAGCCACGTGAAATAGAGTCGACCATTCATCTTAAATCTATTCATCCAGTAATCACGGTATGAATCCTTGAGGTACTTCATATCACGAAAATATTTCTACAAGTTTCTTTTTCACATAGCAATAATTAATGAATAGCCTTTTGAACAACCTCATTGTACAAAGCAATTTTCACATATTGCTCAATGAGTCAATAATTGATGGACATTTGATTTGTTAATTTTTCTCTGGTGGTAAAACTTTCATCTTATGAAAGAGATAAAAGCTAGTCTCCTTCTCCAAACACCAGAAAAAATGTAACAGAAAATTTTTGAAACAGCATACTTAACCTTGGAAGAAAGGGTTTCTATGAACAGAGAACACTTTAAAACAAGAGCATAAAGAAGATGATCTGACCGAGGAGATGATTTTGTGGGTAACTGGGGAAGACAAGATTGATTTGAGAACTTTTTGGTTGGTGTTTTATTGCCCAAGGACTGGAGAACATTTATTACTAACAAAGGAAATTGCACCTAGAATTCTTTATGTGAAGTTAAGCAAAACCCCAAACCAAACTTACTGACTTCGAGTTTGATCCTAGAGACTCCCTCTGGGTTTCGGGAACTGTAGCTGTTAAGAGGAACAGAAAGCCCCATTTTCCTCCCGCAGAGTGGCTGGTGGTTTTGACCTGTGGCCTGGAGGGCAGCATAGAACCATTACACCACCAGGGCTCCTACTGAGGCGACACACTTAGATTTATCAGCTTACTGTCTGCTCACAAAAATTATCACTAAAAATAAATAAATAAAACTCAATTTATGTTCCCACAATAAAAATATCAAGAGATAGTTAGGAATAATCTCCCAGTGTGAGGATGGGCAAAATTAAAAGCTCATGAATTTTGATAAAATTAAAAAAAAAAAAACCAATGACACCATTATAAAGACAAAAACAGAGATCCTAAAATTAAGTTTAAAAAAGCTAGAATTTATGATCAGCTAAAAATGATCAATCAATTGGGGAAATATCTGAAAGTCGTGGCAAATGTAGAAAGAGACAAAAAGTGATAATATGAACATAAGATTAAAAGACACCCAAGACTGAATGACATGAAAAAATATTTACCCAAGAGGATTTACAGGAGAGACTATAGAAAATGACACCATTTATAGTTATACATGTGTTTGGGTGTATGTTTTTGTACTTATGAATTCTCAGCTGATAAGAGCATACCAACTTATTGACCAGGACAATGAAAATACACAATACCCAAAATAAATATCAATATCTCAAAAGCAATTAAAGATAAAAGTTATAGAAAATCTACCAAGGAAACTGTTGTTTTGAGAAGAGATTTCTTGAAAATATCAATGAAAACTAAAACATGAAAAAATATATTTGCAAAATTCCGAAGGAAAAATCTGTTCCTCAAATCATATAACTAACTAAATTAATATTCTATAATAATCAATAAAATATTTTCAAGAAGACTAAGAGAATTTAAGCTTTGTTTAAAAACACTACTTAAAAATTTATGAAAAATATTATTGAAATCAGAAATGGAGTTAGGAGTAGGAAAATACTATAAAAGAAACTGAAATAAAAATAGATAACCACTAATTTTTAAGAAAGCAAAAATAATGAATTTGGGGAATCTATATAGGTTGAATTGCAACCCCAAGAGATTGAAATTTTAGCTCTTTGACCTGTGAACCTGACTTTTTTAGGAAATAGGGCCTTAGAGTAAATCATTTAATATGGACTAAACTAAAAGCAAATGGGCATGCACTGAGCAGATTCTGACTTATAGTAAGTCTAGAGGTTCTGAGATTGTAGATTTTTATGGAAGCAGATAGCCTCAATCTTTTCCCGCTTGGAACAGCTGGGGTTTGAACTGCCCACTTTGGGGTTAGTAGTCGTCCAACACCTTATTCAATCTCTGTTGTGTCCTTATAATGACACACAGGGTGTCACCTGCAAGGGAAAGTCTCTGACTTGAGAGTTAAGATTTATGTGGAAACTGTAATGCCCACAGTGACTGAAAGTGGAAGAAGATAAGGACCCAGGTCTCTTAGGCCTTTGGAGAGAAACTTGTTTCTGCTGACATCCTAAATTTAGAGTTTTTTAAAATCCAGGAAGCACACTTCTGTTCTTACAAGTCACACAATTTGTGATATTTTGTTATGTAGCCCTCATCAAACAACAAAATGAGCATTATAAAAAGGATAGATAAAAACATTGGGTAGCGTAAAATGTGCTCAGAAAATTCCTCTAACTCTTGTGGTAAAATCAGGCAAAAATGTGAAATACTGTGCAAATGGAACAGCAAATTTTGTAGATTAAGATGGATTCATTCAAAACAAAATAAAGCAAAGCAAAGCAAAAAATCTCATGAAATTACCATGATGTGAGCTAAACCAAAGGGTATAAATCTTCTTGTTAAGACCAGGAAGAAAAGTGACTCTGGCTACTAAGCTAAAGAAACCCCTGGTGTTGTAGGGGTTCCTCATTGAGCTAAATGAAAGACTAACAGTTCGCAACTACCAGTTACTGCATGGAAGAAAGACAAACCTTTCTACTCCTGTCAAAATGTGCAGTATTACAAACCCACTGGTAGTTGGCCTTTTTTGAGAGGATCACTATGAGCTGGAAGCAACTCCATGGCAGTGACTTAGAAAGATGAGTAGTTATTGATGGTGTCTTTACCAGCTGATGCAGGGCTTTGTATAGGCTGAAAACATTGGAAATTTATTTGGTTGAGGCTCAAAAAGCTGACACACAAAAATAAATGTGCCTGCTTACTGTGGCAGAGCCATTCACTCCCTCATACTTTATATTTCTCTCCTTCAACTGATTTAAAAGAGGAAAATAGGGCATTGGTGTAGCTACAAACTTCTCTCCAATGAGGATGAAAGTTGTGTGTGAATATTACGTATGCTGATATTAAATTAGTATGCTGAAGAATATTGGAGAATAGAAGGATGCAAGATTTTATGAATCTGGTTGATGCAGGTACATGAACCACTTTCTACCTGAATCCACTGGTTGCATGGTCCTTGCATTCCAACTAATAGGGTTTGAGAAAGGTTCACTGTGGAGGAAGGAACTAATGTGACCCTGTGATTGGGGAACTTTTCCTATGTGTTAGTCCAGGTAGACTAGAGAAACAAATTCATAGACACATATATAGATATAACGGAAAGGTATATATACAAGAGGAATGGAACATTGAGAAAGCATCCCAACCCAGTCCAGTTCAAAGTCATAAGTCCCATATTAGCCCATATGTCCAATACCAGTCTATAAAGTCTCCTTCCGACTCACGACTTTCGAGTCACAGGTCAGTGGGTTCAGAGTCCTGGCTCTGGCAAAGGTGCCCTCATGACACCTTATTTCCAGGGCTCAGGGTCCATCAGCAGTATCCATTGGTGAAAGAAACATCTCAGCATTGGCAGGGGTCTCTCTGTGACTTTTCTGGCTTCACAGGTCTGGTTCCATCAGGGTAAGGCCATGTGGCTTCTCCTCTGGCTCTTCTGGTTCCTCGGATGCTGCCATCTTGTCTTGTCAGTAGTTCAACCCTCGGAGACTCAGTCCAGTCTCCCTTCTCCAATTGGGAAATACCGCAAGATTACCCAGAAATCTCAGCCCACACAGAGGCCTCATTGGCTACTCATTGTATATCCCCACTTTGACAGGCTAGATTCCACCCCTAGACTCCCAATCATGAAACTGACATGAGTACATGACTGCCACAACCTAATTCACTGTATTATTGTTGATATTTCCACTGCTAACTATATTTGCTTTGTGTTTTACTTCACATACTTTTAAGTACTGAGGGAGTTTCTCAATTAAACAGGAGCCATATACAGGCAACTGTTTCTACCTTTGAAGCCCCATAACTCTCCTGACAACTATCTCCTATACATTCTTTGTGGTAGATAGAAGATTTGCTGATTTGCTTTCTAAATGGATGCAATTTCTAGAGGTGCTTCTTGGTGTTTTGAGCTTGTCTCTTCCCTGATAAAACTGCCAGTTACACTAGTTTTGAAAAGTGATCTTATCCTGCATTTGCAATCTTGTTAAAGTCTTCCCTATAGAAGTTTCAGGACTCTTGTGCTTAATATTTCAATTTCGAGGTGGGTAAATGATGAATCAATGACATGGTGAAAGAACACAACATATGTCACTTGACCCCAGCAGTATCTCAGTTTTATATAAAAATTTAATCTCCAGTCCACTTTCTGGAGCAAAGCAGCTGAATTAATGAAAGTGGTTATAAATGAATGGAGACACAGAGGAACGAGAAGCACACAGAATGAATCTGTGAGAAAGCAAAGGGTTACAACTTGCTCGGGCATATAGCAAAGAACTGAGCTGTGTCCTATCTTTTTATTCATACTCAAATTTGGGAATATGTGACTAGTTGCATTTACTCAGAATTTTTAAAAATTTGCTAAGTAATATACTTGAAACAACATTATCTAAAAAACTGGGTTATCTGGTGCTTTAAAAATATAATCTACAAAGCAAAGAACGGAGACCAAACAAACTTCAGTAAAGCAATCTTTTTCAAGGACATTTCCTTGATAACAATATACACCTACGTGAAGATTATATTTACCTTGAATGTGTATCCTTGAAGTTTTGATTTCTATCCAACTCATCCATGCTCCAGTTACATTCCCCCTTTTTATAACATCCAGATTAACAGAAAATACTGCAAAGGCAGCATTTCTTCTATTGTTTTTAGTTTGTTGAGGATTTTTTGGCAGACTATATAAAAAACAAAACAAAGACAATTTATGAGCAGAAGCAACCCTGAAAAGGAGCCGATTATAGTTCTAAGAGAGGGACTGGAGTTAAGATGATGGAGACCTGGGAAAAAACTGTCAAGCACTTGAGTACCATCAATCTGTTTCAGTTGATTTTTTTTTCTAATTGATTTTTATAAGTATCCTTTATATGATCTTGTAATTGAAAAGTATCCTGTGATAGATTGTGTCAATTCAATAGATTTCTTTTAGCACAATCCCAAGGAAACAGTGTATCATTATAAATCACAGGAGTAACACATATGGACGTATGATTCCATTCACATTAAATTGTTGCCTATTACTATTAATCTGATCTCCCAAAGGAACACTGTTTGAGATAAATCAGCCAGTTGTTCATGATTTTGCTGATCAATATGCTGTTGAGTGGACCACAAAACCTCAGAACTTTGGTGCCAATCATCTATAAAAGCAGCAGTTTGTACAGACTGATGTAAAACTAATCCTGCAGTAGTAGCAGTAGCAGTAATTGCTATAATTCCTAAAATTGCAGCTATCAAAATTCCTAAAAGTCACTTTGATCTTCATAAAAGTTGGTTAGCCAATTTGTCAATTAAAGCTAATGTAGGAGAGCTTTGCCATTGCTGAGACAATTGAGTAGGCATCCATATTCCTGCTCTTGCTTTCAAAATACATATACTTTCTTTTTTTTTTTTTTTTTTAGGCATCACTGCCCTCAGGTGGTGGGAGTGGGAGGCCCAGCCTTTGCTCCTGGGAGCCGGAATCGAACCTCCATCCCAGTGGGCCACAGTCCCGCACACAACCACTACGCCACCGGGGCTCAGCCCAATACATATACTTTCACTACTATGATTAAAAGAAATAGAATAACTGAAACAAGTAAAAAAGGAATAATTATTATAATAAATTTCTCCAGAGGAGTAATTCCAATTGACACATCCTTTCATGAAAAGATATGGCAAACTAACATAAGGTTAGACATATTGGGTTGTATTAACTGTGAAGAACAAAGTGTGATTTCCTGCATGATTAGAACTGTTGCCAATTCATCTTCTATAGGACACAATGCAGTGCCTATTTCCCATAAATGACTTTGGAGGGGTTTTGAGGGTTGGAAGGAGAAAATCCTCCCTCATGCCAAAAAATAGGCTCCAATGCCTGTGTGCCAATCATGCGGTTATGAGAATGCCATTTAAGATCAACTTCATTATATTTAGCCTGAGTGGAACATAAAAGGCTCCAGTCAATGATCATTTCTTGGGAATTATTAATTAACACTTGGTTCTGTTCTCCTCTGCAAATACTCCAATGTACCCAATCAGACAAGTGCAAATAGGTTGGTGATAAACATGGTGGCAACAGAGGTACAGAAAAATTTCCTGTTATATTTAAATTGGAAAACCCTTGAACACTCAAAATTATCAACTTTTGTGGTGTGCTCTTATCCCCTGAATTTTGATAATTGACAGCCAGACCTTATATTTTAATTTTAAACAATGGTCCCCATATCTGATACATATAGGAAGTCCTTCAACCTCAGTTTCATTAGATATAATAATAGTTCTTTCTTTGTTTGCTCAAGCCACTTTTTTGGTAATACTTATGTCAAAAAAAATCCTGGATCAGTTCACTCCAATAGAAAGGTCTCTTCTGGGCCATCATGTATGTTTATTCACTTATCTGGAATCCACAATTTCTTTTCTCCTGAAAAACATAAGCACACCACTTTCCCCATTTTATGGCCATAGCTGGTTGCCATTTGTCTTGTTCAAAACTCATAAAATTGGCTGTTCCATATCTTTAGAAACCTTATTTTCTCAATGCAATTCAGCAGCTATGGAATTACTGTCATGTGAATTTTGAAAATTTAAAGTATATGAAGCTGTATAAAGCCGTCTTCTTGAATGCCTGTCACCATACCCTCTGTTTTGTTTCAAAAGAAACTCTTTCAAAGTCTGATTTGGAATTCAATAATAGATTGACTAGTACTATTTCCTGGAATACCAGTCAAATGTTGAATTCCATATACATTGAAAAAGACCAAACATATTTTAGAAATGTAAGCCGAATCATTATCTGTTTTGAGAGTATGTGGAATTCCCATAAAAGCAAACGCTTCTAACAACTAAATAATAATAGCATCAGCATGCTCTGGAGTAGCAGGAGTAGCCCATGAAAAGATAAAAAGTATAAATAAAACGAAGAACATATTTACATTTTCCCAAAGAAGGCATTTGAGAAATATCCATTTGCTAAATTTGGTTCCAGCTTTTTCCTCAGGGACTAGTTCCTAAAGGAAGATGAGGGAGACGCTACCACTTGCCAAGCTGAGCAAGATCATAAAATAGTCTTTGTTTATTTTGACTGTTTGCAACTTACTGTGATCTTCTGAAATTTGCTGTTTCCACCTAAACTTAAAAAATTGCGAACTATGAAAATTGCATTAACTGTTACCAAAGGGTTAAAGGTTTGCTGGGAATCATTTTTGCTGCATTGCATGAAGTTTACTGTTAACACCTGCAGGGAGTTTGCTTTAGAATTAAACTGTGTGGTGAGAGTGAGACACAGGCTTCAACAGATAACAGCTGAAAGAGAGAAGTTTGCAATTCAGGGGAATACCCAGCATGTTTTATAGTAGGAGAAAGACAGGTTAAAAAATAAGGAAAAGATTCATTAGGTTCTTGTAAAATGTTAATAAATATTTTTTCTGTTCCTCCCATTTCATCTAATTTTTGCCAAGCATGTTAGCATAGATTGCAAATTTGTTCAATAAGATCACCCCCAAAGAGGACTTGCCAAGTAGTACCAGCAAAAGGACCAGTGCCAGTCAATTGTTCAAAAGTTGGTCCTGGCGGCTGCCCACTGCTATTAATTTGAGTTTATTTCTTAGCTTCCTCACTGCACCAAGTTTTAAATTGAGAATCTAACTAAAGATGCTCAGACATTGTATTCACTAAGCAAACCAAATTCTTTAATTCCTACAGATATGGAAAACTTATTCTCCTCTTCAAAGGAGGAATCTTATGACGAAGAAGAAGACTCAATTTCAGAATGTTCATAAACTTTGTCATATACAGGATTGCTAGAGGGTGTCCATACCAGTAGCTCCTGTAACCTTTCACAAGCAGGTTTTTCTCTTTCAACTTCAGTATCTGATTGAAATGGTTCTATAGCAATATTAACTAAAGACATTAATGTGCAAGCATCATGATTAATGGTTTCACCTCTTTGATGTGCCCTTCTTAAAGCACAAGTCATCTGTTTTCATACTTTAGCATTTAATTGATTCTTGTTTTCAGGCTGAAACCAATAGCAATGTTTATGTACACACGCCAAAATTTGAGATGGAACCTTTACTCTTATTATCTCTAAAATGGCTTTCAAAACATCAACATATTATTTTTATGTAGATATAGAAGTTCCCAAGACTCTGCCTATTGCTAAGCTCTACTGCAATACTCATGTAACTTACCATCTTGGTCCCGTGAGTCCATCAGACATCCCTTGGGATCTCAGATGTGGGTGCCAAATGTTGTTACAAATGATGATGACACAGAGGAATGAGAAATACATGGAATGAATTTATGAGAGAGCAGAGGGCTACAGCTCACTCGGGCATGCAGCAAAGAACTGAGCTGTGTTCTTTCTTTTTATTCATACTCAAATTTAGGAATATGTGACTGGTTGCATTTACTCAGAATTTTTTAAAATTTGATAAATAACATTCTGAAGAGAACATTATCAAAAAATCCAGTTATTTGGTGCTATAAAAATATAATCTACAAAGCAAAGAACAGAGAGCAAGCAAATTCCAATATAACTTTTTTCAAGGACATCTTCTTGATAGCAATATATTCCTACGTGCAGATTATATTGACCTTGAAAGTGTATTCTTGAAGTTTTTATTTGTTCACAATTTCTGGCCATGTTCCAGCTACAATGAACTTCAAATAGTTTCTAAAAATGCCTTGGTTTGGTAAACAGACTGCTCAGCTAAAATGAAATTAAATGGTATCCACAGGACTTTTGTAGCTATTCAACTAAGAAACTTGTGCAAAGCCAAAACAAGGACAATACTACCCAACTCAGTAGACAGAAATGAAGCCTTTCTCATTACTCTAGTCAGTACTCCCTTTAATTTATGTTGTTATTATTTTACTTTCTCTCTCTCTTTGGACACTTGAAAAAGTACATACTTTTAGAATGGTTGCTTATTTAGAATGGCTGCCTGTAATGTAAAAATGTAGAAATAAATTTTGGATAAGAATTGTTAAATCATTTTTGCAAGCATCTATGGTTAAAGTTGATTCTTGTACTAGACTAACTGGATTTCAACTGCTGACCAGGCCTGCACTGTCCATATGACACCATTGTTGTCTAGATCATCATTATTTGGAATACTACAACACAGACACCATCATCAACTAGGCATGAATAAATATACTCTGATGCCAAGGGCACGTCTGAATGTCAGACTTTCTTCTCTTGTCAACAGTGTACTTGTTTTTTTGTCATAGTGTAAGAAGGACTTTGTCTCTGTACCATTGTGGCAAGTTACACAAAAATTTACATCCCCTTTTACTGATGCTCCTTATAACTTTGACACTGTTTTAATTTATAGTTTTAGTTCAATTAGCAATTTCACTTATATAGTCCTAAAAACAAACCCATGTGATAGTTTTACATTTTCCAGGCTACTTTCTATTTGAAAAACCTAATCAATCCTATACTGATCATCAAGCAGAGTATTTTGTGGACCTCTTACTCTCCTCGTCATCCATGAACACAAATCAAACCTGCTGTCATCCAATCCATTTTGACGGTTATCTGATAAAGTCTTCTGATATTTATAAGTAGAATAGTCCCCTAAATTTTCGACTCAAATATTGTAAGATAGAGTATGTGTTGGAGGTTGGACTATGCACAGCTCAAAATGTCACAGTAAATAACAAGAAAATATTATAACTCAAAATGATCTTTGACTGTCTCCTTTAGCTCCATCTAGTCTAAATCACTTGGTAAGACTGTATTATCTGAATGTAGTGATCCCAGAAAATAATAATTTCCTCTAGACCAGCAGTTCTCTGTCTGTGGGTCACGACCCCTTTGGGGGTTGAACCAGCCTTTCACAGGTGTTGCCTGATTCATAATAGTAGCAAAGTTATAGTTATGAAGAAGCAACAAAAATAATTTTATGATTGGGGTGTCACCACAACTTGTGGAACTGTATTAAAAGGTCATGGCATTAGGAATGTAGAGAACTACTGCTCTAGACCTCTTCAAAGAATGATTAGAATAATGTGGGAGGATTATATAAACATATTCTGAAACTATAAAATTTCATCCTGATGTTACTGATTATGATGACTCTGTTCAAACAGAAAACCCAGGTTCTATTTTTTTTACTACAATCCAACTGTGATAGTTAAGGTTTATTTGCCAGCCTCACCAATGAAAACTTGAAGGATTCATTGAAGAGCAGTTTAATTGAAGGGCAGAGCCATAAATGACTGGGTGAACTTTGCCTTTCTGGTCTCTTGCTTTCTGATGGTCGGACCAGGGTACAGCTGCCTTAACTGGTGAGACTCAGTTCCTATGAGACATCCCTGAGGAGAAGCCACATGGATCTACCCTGGTGCAGCCCTGGGTGCTGGAGAAGCATCTTGGAGACCCCTTGGAGGTGCTTACACACTGACTGTTTTGGCTTTCCTCTTGAATTCAGTGTCATTGTGTGTGTGTTGTGAGTTGGAGGAGGACTGTATAGATCAATGTTGGACATATGAGCCTATTACCAGACTTAGGGGCTTAGACTGGACCAAGTTGAGATGCTTAATGTACAACTACCCTTTACATCGCTCTCTTGTACATATATGAGTTTCTGTGGATTTGTTTTCTCTAGTCCACCCAGACTAACACACCGATGAAAACTTGGCCTAGGTAATTCAAACTGAACCCTCTCTTGGTCATCTGCATTCTCTTTGGATTTTTATGGCCCAAGATCATAGGATAATGATCACTTGGTCTAAAACATTGCCTAAACATGAGATATAATGATCCTCTAGATTTTTATAAACATCACTTCAAAAGGAAAGCCCAGCCTGTGAGTTGGAACTGTTTGAAAGGAGGGGGCTACACGCACTGGAATGAGACAGGTCCCTTTTCAACTGTTGGAGTAAGAACAACAAATTTGACATCTGGGAAGGCAAACCTTGAGTATCTATCTGCAGAAGAAAGGGTGTTACTAATCTTTGTCTCTCAGAACCTGCCCAATATACTTTCTTATGAAGAAACTTGGTGCTGTTTATCTAATCCATTGCAAGGACCTTACATTTTACTGAGTCTAAATCTGCCATGCTCTACCAATGTAATTAAATTATCTTGTGTTATATTTGTGTGCCAGTGTAGCATTTGTCAGAGAATATGGGTGGGATCTAGCCTGTGAAGGTTGCAATCAGATGGTGTCTCTGTGGATGTGTGACCTAGATAGAAGGAGACCTGTGGAGGGATAGCCATTCCCTTTTCTTCCTTTCTTGCTCAGACATCCTGCTTTGCTCACTGTGCCCGGGGCCCACTGCATGTCACCATGCTTCAGTCTGGTTGACTTCTAAGATTTCCTAGTAATAGCCTGAGAATAGAACAATCTTTAGTTCATAATCTGATTGTGATAGGTAAGTTTAATGTGCCAACCTGACCAATGAACACATGTGGAATTAATTGAAGGGTGGACAGATAAATGATTTGGTGAGTCTCACCTTTCTTGTCTCTTGCTCTTTGATGATTGGACCAGTGTGCGGCTGTTTTAGCTTGTTCTCTGCCTCAATTTTCAAGTGACACTACCTGTGAGACACCTGACCCATGGACTATGTGGCTGTAGCTTGAGGTTCCTTCAAGCTTTCAAGCTTCGCCATGCTTCTGCAATATGCATTGCCTGAGCTGGGGACTGTTGGACCTATTGGTGACCTGCCTTGCTATTTTCTGCCTATGGTCTGATAGCCTGAATAGCTCTGTGCAGCCCTCAAGACTTGAAGGACTGACAGTGTCTCACAGCTGTCTCACAGAAGTGAGACACAGACAGCGAGTCATTTGTACTACTCTTGTGGCAGTCATGTACTTATGTCAATTTCATAATTGGGAGTCTAGGGTTGGAGTCTAACTTGTTAATCTGGAGATAGCCAATGAGGCCTCTGTGTGGCATGGTTTTCTCCTGAGATTTCTGGGAAATCTAGTGGTATTTCCCAATTGGGGAAGAGAAACTTGACTCTTGGAGTCAGTCTACTGACAAGACAAGATGACAACATGCTGATCAATTCAGATTCCTGGAGAATGGAGGAGCCAGAGGGGAGGCCACATGGGCTTGCCCTGATGGTAACAGACCCCTGGGGCTGGAGAGAACCCTGCCAGGGCTGAGATGCTCCCACCACCAATGGATACTGCTGATGGACCCTGAACCCTGGATACGAGGAGCCATGGGGAGACCCCCGCCAGCATTGGGATGTCTCTACAGCATGTGCTTCGTGAGTTTGAAGGAGACTGTATAGACTGGTATCGAACATATGGCCTAATTTCAGACTTAAAACTTTGGATTGGACTGAGTTGGGATGCTTTCTCAATGTTTTATTTCTCTTGTATATAAACCTTTCCCTTATATCCATATGTGTGTGTGTGTGTGAATTTGTTTCTCTAGTCTATCCAGAATAACATAACTATAAATTATTATTTTTATTTCTTATGCTATCTAGCTATCTGTCATTTAAATACATGCAAAATCATAAGTATTCTGGTTTAGTTTCTGTATAGAACCTTGTGTAACATACTGACCCACAAAAGAAAACAGGCAGCTCCTCTCTCTTTCTCCAAAGATACTTTCCTGTTATAAATGCCTTTCTCAATATTCAATTCTCTGCTTATGAACATTTGTAAGTATACATAAGTAGAGTTTTGCTTCTCTTGAGAATCCAGGCTAATGCACAATTAAACAGAAACAAATGACCCTTGTTTCTGCTCCTCTGCATGTTTCCCTGCCTCCCATCTCCATCTAATGTCCATTGCTCATTTTTTATGTTGTGTAATCAAGTTTCATCTGACTGGTGGTAAGGAGGAAAAGCATAGGTTGAACTGACTTCACTTACACAGTTCTTTCAATCATTAGGAAATCCTCAGACTTGGAGATCACCTAAGATTTTGATCAACCTGTGACTGAGCTGGGTTGCATTTGGTAATGCTAAATATTTAAATAACGCTATATTATCATATTTCTGCTAACATTTATTTAAGTGCTTAATACCCTTTGCTCTGGAGTATCTTTCCAAAGATGCCTGCAAGGTGAATAGCTTGGAAATGAGAATGTCCTCAATGAAAGCTATGCATGAATTCTATCATGGGTGATTCAGTTTGCCTTCACTCTCAATTTCTCTTCCTAATGTGCAGTGCAATCTAGTCCTCTTTGCATTGTTCTGAAAGAATTAGGGCCAATAAACAGTAAATGTTAATCATAGGGTATAAATATATTATCTAGTAGGTTAGAAGATGATGTATACTGTGACAAAAAAAATTGCCAAAAGGAGCATCTGAAAAGCCAGCATGGGCATTGAACTGATTATAATGCTCAAAAGGGCAATCAAAGTAGCCTCTCTTCTTGAGTGGTTGACATTTGAGTAAAATCTTAAAGAAAATGAAAGAATTGGAAATATAGCTATCTGACCTGTTATGTATATTGTTTACACAGTAGTACAAGAATTGGCACTCTTCAGAATTGATAGGAAGACTTGGAGAAAGATTTGAGTAACAATGAGAAAGATATTCTTAGTCCTAACTAACCTAATCAATGTAAATGAATATAAGAAACAATAGCATTTCCGAGAGTATCATTCCTGTTTTAAATGAGAAAATAAATTGCTTCAGTCCTCAATTTGAACTCTGTGAGGACTTGCTGTTAAAGTATCAAGCTTACAATGTCTGTGTAATTCCCCTCCTCTCCTATCAGAGGTTCTTGACTGTTCCTTGAATTCAGGTAATAGACCAGCATTTTTTTTGGTGTGAAAGATACGCCATGAATTTATTCATTGCATTGATAGATATGTTATCAAAACCATTCCACTATTGAAACTAGGGATTCATTTCTGCTATGGGTAAGACAAAGTTGATGAATGTCAGGAGTTAATATAGCGCCAATGAGAAATATAAAATAATCAATATATTTTTGGCCTCTAGTTGTCTGTTGGATTGTTGTACTATTGTGGTTTGCATGTTACTGTGCTGCTAGAAGATATATCACTGGTATTTTAAAAGCCATCTGGGTTGTTCAAAGTGAACAGAATTTAGCAGAACTTCCAGACTCAGGACAGACAATGAAGAAGGACTCAGTTTCTCACTTCAAAGGAAGGAGCTACTGAAATTTTTATGCATAACTTTGAAGCAATGTCAGACACTGAAGACCTAATGAATAGAACCAGAATATTGTTGGAAATGTTGAGGATGTTTCCTTTAGGTTGGAGGCATTGAAAATCTGACTGAAAGAACTCATGAATAAAATCAAGCGTGAATAATTTTGAACTTTGAAATCTAGAAAGTTTATATAGGCAAAATATTAAAATATGTAGTAATAAATGAAAAAAATGGAAAGAATATGCAGAGTTACTTTACCAAAAGAACTAGTCAACTTTCCATCATTTCAGAAGGTATCATAGGAGTAAGAACTAATGGTGCTGAAGGAAGAAGTTTAAGCTGCCTGAAAAAAATTAGCCAAAAAATAAGGCTCCAGGTATTGATGGAATACCAATTGAAATGGTTCAACAAGCTGAAACACTAGAAGCACTTATTTTATGTGCCAGGAAATTTGGTAAACCTGGCCAACTGACTGGAAGAAGTTGATATTTTTACCCATTCCAAAGAAAGGTGAGTCAACAGTGTTCAAATTATATAAAAATATCATTGATATTGGTTGCAAGTAAAATTTTGCTGAAGATTACTCAGCAATATATGCAGCAGTATATTGATGGGGAATTTCCAGAGGTTTAAGCCAGATTCAGAAGAAGGCATAGAGCAAGGGGCATTATTGCTAATATTAGATGGATTTTGGCTCAATGCAGAGAACACCAGATATTTACTTGTGCTTTATTGATTTCTGCAAGACATTCAGCTCTGTGAATCATACCAAACTATGGATAACCTTGAGAAGAATGAGGAAAATTTCCTTGTACTCATGTGGGATTTCTATAAGGATCAAGAGGTAGTTTTGCAAATGAATCAAGGGACCACTGAATGGTTTAAAATCAGGAAAGAAGTGGGATAGGGCAGTACCTTCTCTACCATATGTATTTAAGTTCTATTGTAACCAAATAATCAGAGAAGCTGGATTATATGAAGAAGAATTTGGCCTCAGGTTTAGAGAAAGATTTATTAAAATTCTGTGATATGCAGATACCACATCCTTGCTTGCTTAAAGCAAGGAGGACTGGGAGCACTCACTTGAAGATTAAGGATTACAACTTTCAGTATGGACTGCATCTCTATGCAACAAAACAAATCCTTACAACTGACCCACTAGATAACACCATGCAAAATGGAGAAAAGATGAACGTCTTCAAGGATTTTGTCTCACTTGGATTTATAATAGAAGTGCATGGAAGCAGCAGTATGACATAAAAAGAAGTTTCATTAGGTAAATCTGATTCATAAGACCTCTTCAGAGTATTGAAAAACAAAGTTGTACCTTTGAGAACTAAGGTGCCCCTGATCTCAGCTATGGTATTTTCACTTCCTTCAAATGCATGTGAGAGTTGGACATAAAATAAGGATGACTGAAGAGGAACTGATGCATTTACACTGTGATGCTGTCTAAGAATATTGAAAGTACCATGGACTCTTAAAGGACAGACATATCTGTACTATGAACTTCTAAAAGGACAAATCAAAGTTTCTTGGAAAAAGTGTGATCAGAGTGGTCCTTGGAAGCAAGGATGGTGAAACTTCATCTCCCATACTTCAGACATGTTCTCAGCGGAGACAAGACTGGAGAAAGACATCAGGCTTGGCAAAGTAAAAGGGCAGTGAAAAAGAAGAAGGCACTCCAGCAGATGGATTGGCTCAGTAGCTACAAAAATGCACCCATTCACATGAACACTTGTGTGTTAACCTGGGATAACTAAAAAAACAAATTCACACACACTCATGTATATAAGAAAGAACTTTATATAACAGAGAAATTGTATATTGAGAAAACATCCCTGCCCAGTCCAGATCCAGTCTATAAGTCTGATATTAGCCCATATGTCCAATACCAATATCTAAATTCTTCTTCATACTCACTAACCACATGCAATGATGCTGAGTGCAATATTACAGGCGCAAGTGGATGGAAAGTCTGGTGAATTCAGTGGTGGTATAAATATCTCAGTGCTGGTATAGCTCCATGTATCTCGTCAGCAGGAATGTCTTCCAGGGAATAAGCCTGTGTTCTGCCTCTAGTGAGTTACTTCTCTCCTTAGCACAGGGGGCTTACACTTTTTCAGTATGTAAGCTACTTTTAAAATAATCAAGTTAAAATGATATACCAACTACAAAAATGCAAAACACATTTTTTATTAATTACATTTATTCCCAAATGCATTGAAAATTCTTTATATGTACAGTGTATGTTTATTTACTTTGCATAACCACAAGTCCATATTACACAACACAATGCAATTAACTATGTGCATTTTTTGTCATGACCTGAGCTTACTTTGTTGAATTGCACTGGAATGAGCCAGGGATGCATGGTCTGGACAGTAGCTGCTGACAGCCAGCCTCAAGCACACTTCCAAATGACCATCACTCATGGTGGAATAGTACTTGGACTTAATGAACTTTATGTGGGAAAAGCCTTACTCACATAAATAAGTAGATCTGAATAATGTAGTCAAGGAGGTAGCACATTTTCTCATTTTTGGGTACTTTTCCTCTGAGAGTAAGTTCCAGAACTGTTCATGTGCTCTGGACTTTAGCTGTCAGTTTTTACTGTTAAAATCTCCCATTCCATATCAAAGCTATACGTTTTTGTCTTCTTACTTGGTCCAGCTCCCCGACTCACTTTAATACCCTTTCTTAAGTTTAA
Source organism: Nesogale talazaci (assembly GCA_004026705.1). Classification (NCBI taxonomy): domain Eukaryota; kingdom Metazoa; phylum Chordata; class Mammalia; order Afrosoricida; family Tenrecidae; genus Nesogale; species Nesogale talazaci. Next base: position 10,972 of record PVJH01018614.1, on the reverse strand, counting down.
GAGAGAAAAAATACAAGGTCTAAAACTTGGCAATAACTTAGCTTGCCAGTTTTGCTGCACTTAGTACAGTTGTTTGCACATGCATTTGACACCTAAGATTGCACCTGATTCACTGTGCTATATATCAGTTGACAGAATTGATGATAGGTGTACATCTCTTTCTTAAAGTCATGCATTCGACCCTTACTACATTTTCAATTGACTAGTAGATCACAGTCAACGTGTTGGGAACCCCTGCCTCAGCACCTCCAAATGAGGTGATCAAGCTCTTAAACTTCATACCTTCACCCTTAATAGTCTCAAATGGACAGCAGATTATGTAACCACCACAACTTGTGAGGTTGGTGCAGAACCAGTCTATGTTTTTTCTTGTACATAGTGTTGCTAAGCACTACAACTAACTTAATGGTACCTAGCAACAGCAGCAGATATTTCTGGAACACGTCTAGGATTGTGTTTTACAAATACCTAACTCAATTCTGTCAATTATACTTTTTATTATACATATTAACAAAATAAAAAGTATGAATTATTAACATAGAGGATAAGCTATACCTACTTGCCATAACAAGCGTAAGTAGCAGTAAATGCACCTTAACCAAATGAAAGAAGTAGATTTGAGTATGAGCAACATGAGAGATCAAGGTCGCTTGGACTGAAAGTCAGTCAAATTCATTTGGTGGCAACCAAAGCAAAAAATGAGGGGAAAGAACAATTTAGGCAACTCGGGAGCATTCATTTTAATTGGTTATTATGCTTCTTTAAGTTCCTTACAGCTACTCTGTGAACAACAATATGAACAACTTCCAGATCCTGCTTCATTTTCCCAGCTGATAAGAAGAATCCCCCCCCCCCCACCGTTTTTTTTTCTTGCTAGGGAAAAAGTAAATAAACAGTAGGAAAGTTCTTAGATTTAATTATTGTACAAATAAAGTGCCTCTCCTATGGCAGATTCTAGATGAACAGCAGCAAGGAACTCGGTCCCTAATATCCTAGGAGATTAAGCTCTAACAAGCTATTAAGCCAAGCCAACACAACCCAGTATGTCAAGTGCCAGGGTTACGGTGCATCTAGGAATTCTGAGCACTCAGTAGGAAGTCCCTAACAGAGAGTCAGAGTAAGTTTGGCAGGACAGAAGAGTTTCCAAGATCCGCCAGATTCTGAGCACATCGTATGAGAGGAGTGCAGACAGCAATGCCTCCACACTGTCATTCAGAAAATATTAATCAAATGACTTTTGTCATGTTAGTGAGACATTTGTGCTAACCTATTGCAATACATAAGATGTGTTTTTTACAGTCTTCAACAATTTACAAGCTGGTAAAGGGAAACATAAGATGTTCATTAATGGTTACTTAGTGCAGATGATGCGGGCAATGTAAAGGATGCACCAGCATCCTAAGTTAGCTCTATGTAAATTCAGGAATGGTCTTTTAAGGAATGGTGTCTAGGAAGATAGATAGGGGAGGACAGAACCAGATCGTCAAAGAAATATGATACTGCTTGATTCAAGTTGAGAGAGCAGGTTTGACTAGTTCAGAGAAGCACAAATCATGCTATTGGTCTACATTTGAAGGTAAACCTTGGTGTGACCATGTTTAAACATTCAGATGATTTCCCAAAGATTGGGTGAACAAACTACTAGCCGTTTTACCACAGAAGTGCTTGTCAATGTATTCACAGAAAGATCACACCTTAGGAAAACCTGTGGGTTGGTTCTACTCTATAGCATGTGTGGGAATTAATTCAAAGTCACTTGCCAACAACAACAAAGGACAGTGGAAAGAGCGACAGAGAGCAGAACCCAGGCAACCAAGACTTCCCATGCCCTGGGAAATTATTTGAATTTACTCTACAGATGTAACACAGATATATTAGTCTGGGTAGACCAGAGAAACAAACCCACAGAAACTCTTATGTGTATAAGAGAGAGTTTTATAGAAATGGTAATTGCACATTAAGAAAGCATCCCAACCCCGTCCAGTCCAATATTAGCCCATATGTCCAGCACTGATCTACAAAGTCCTCCCCCAATTCAAAACACACACAAAATGATGCCTACTGCAGGAGGTATGCCCAATCAGTGAACATCTGCCAGCATCTCGGTGCTGGCAGCTCCAGCTCCCAGGGCTGCATCAGGATAAGACCATGTGTCTTCTCAGTGATGTCTTGCAGGAAGTGAGCCTTGCCAGTTGAGGTAGAGAACTAGTTAAGGCAGCCACACTCTGGTCTGACTATCAGAGAGCAGAAGACTGAAAAGCGAAGTTCCCTGAGCCGTCTATTTCTTGACAATTCAATTAAACTGCCCTTCAATGAATCCCACATGTTCTCACTAGCCGGGATGGCACAATAAACCTATCACTTAAGGTTATCTGTGAAGGATAGATAGAATGAACTTTGAAGGATTGAGATGGAGAGTCAGGTGTGAAAATTGTAATTTTCCGAGTTATTCTGGCAGCAGTCTGGAAGGTGGACAGGAATGGGGTGGCAGGGAGGTGAAACCCTGAATGACTGAAGAAGTTTAGACAAAAAGAGGGAAAAGATAAGATGAGAACTTGCTCATTTGCGCATCTTGGTAACTGGGTCTGTTTCACAGGGAAAGAGTCAGCTGACTCCCTGCTTACTAGTTCGTAAAGATAGAGTATCGGTCATACTCTTGAGTCAACTCCAACTCATAGCAGCTGTCTATAAAGAGTACAACTGAGTTTCAGAGGCTGAACCAATCTTTAAGGGAGCAGATCCAGGTCTTTGCTAAATGTGGAGTAGCTAGTGGGTTTGAACTTTGGACCTTTATTGTAGCAGCATACTATTTAAATGCTAATAATCACTGCTTATAATATTTGAGTACACCAATAATTCAATTTGTATAGCTTTTGTCTTAATGTTCAAAGGACAACTGTTCTGGTGTCATGGGAATATGAGAGATGAGGTGATGGTACTTCTAACTGAAAAAACAATATAAGGCCGAGCCCCGGTGGCCTAGTGGTTGTGCACGGGACTGCGGTCCACTGGGTTGGAGGTTCAAACCCAACAGGAAGCCTGGGCCTCCTACTCCCACCACCAGAGGGCAATGATGGCCCCCACCAAAAAAGAAAACAGACACATACCAAGTCTCCTTTTACTTAGTTCAACTAATTTAACTAGCAGGAATGTTTCATTGGATCATTCATTCATTTTATAACTGAGGGCTATTTTTTAAGCGATGTGCTATAGTTATTAAAAGTGTTGTTCAGCGATGGAGTGAAATTACATGGACTAACATTGTAGAGAAAGTTTTATGGTAGTGTTTCATTGGTAAGATTTGGTTTAAGAAATAATTGTTATTTTAGGTTCTTGTGATCTGAGAAACTTTGTGTTCTGAATCTATAAACATATAGCAAATAAAAAGGATCTTCATTGATGTTTACTTTGAAATTAGGCTGTGATTACTTTAAAACATTGTGGACAGCTTTATTGCCATAAACTATTTTTAAACTGTCGTTTGTTTTAACGGTCTTTATAACTCTGTGCTTTGAGAAGAGAAGCAGGTGGTGAGTTCACTTTGAGTTAGGTGAGGACCTGTGGAGAATGGCAGGGAAAGATCTTATTTTTTGACCTGGTGGTTATCAGACTTTTCTAACTTTTCCATGAGCTAGGCGCATAGGCACTTTTAGTGCAACAGTTTTCTCCTAACTGGACCAGCTGACAGTGTAAAGCTACCAACACACTTCATTTTTAGAGGCTGCAAGGACTGCTGGATCACTGTGAATATAAACAAACCTCACACATGATTTATTTTTCTTTTAGTCTTTGAAACATAGTAGAGAGATATGAGCTGTTTCTAACACATGGTTAAGGCTGATATCCTTGTCGATCTGAGACAGAAGAAATATGAGTTCTTCCGTATAATATTATTAATGATCAGAAATTTGGCCCAAGAAATAGGTCAGGGCTAAGAGACCTTCCCTGTCCATACAGACTCAGATATCCTTCTGCAATTAACTGCCTTTGTGCATTACAGTGTTGAGTTAGAATGTCAACCAGCATATCTTTGTCAAAGTCTGGAAAAGTATTATATTAGAATATTAATTAAGTTTCTATTCTGTATTTAGGAAGGACATTTAGAATCAAGTCAATATGAAAACATTATCCCTGGTAGTATTTTAAAGCAGAGAGTAATTTGAACTAAAATCGAAAATCACATAGTAACTCTTGATGGACCCTAACATAGCTCTCTCTACAGATTGCCTTTTTCTTTAAAAACAAAACAAAGAAACAGATTAGGGTGGAGAAGAGACAGATAGAAGAGGAACAGGACACTAACTTGCCTAAGGGTGGGTTATTTATATCTATACAAAGAAAGAGAGATGCCAGATTTCAACTCAGTTCTCCAAGAAGTGAATGCAACATACCGGCATGAGTCAGTGAACCAATATAGAGGATCTAAGGGGCCAGCCCCAATTCCAACAACATGGACAGTTCCCCCATGCACCACAAGAATTCACTTCAGAAGACAGCACAGAAGCTACAACTCAGGGAAAGGATATGTCTTATTAGAGCACACAGGACCAAACAAAGGACAAGGGAGAAAGAGTGGAGTACATCTTAGCCTACCAAGCCCTGAGAATTATATTCCTGCTCAGAGAAGACAATGCACAAAGAGGACCACAGGGAAATCCCCACCACAAGACATGATGTCCCTTACTGACTACAGTGGACAACACTGGAGACACAGTGTGGGAATTGTGCCGGATCTGACCCCACCACAGAATAGTAAGATGCACAGAGCAATGAAGTCCCTGGAGAAGAACAAAAATAGAATATGGGCCAGCCATGGAACCCCATTAGACTCGACCTGAAAAAAACTTATAAATGCCAACAAACAGATTACCTATTTACAGATTTTTCTTTTTGTCATTGTTTTTTTTTATTTCTTTTGTTTTGCTGCTATGTTTTTCTGTCTTGTTTTTGTGCTTATTATTATCTCTGCATGTCTATCTAAATAAGATAGGGTTAACAATCTGGAGGAGAAAAAAAATGTCTCCTGGGGTGACATGGAAACGGGGAAGATGGGAGAAAAGAAGTGGGTGTTAACAAACCCAGGGATGAGGAAACAAAAAGTGATCTAAAATCGATGGTGAAGAGAGTACAGGATACTTGGTAAGACCTGATCAAAGGCAATGTCATCAAGAGGAATTACTGAAACCCAAATGAAGGCTGAACATGAGAGTGGGACAAGAGGAAAGTAAAAGGAAATAGAGGAAAGAACTAGGAGGTAAAGGGTCTAAATACAGACATGTTCACATGTTAATATATTTATATATGACAATGAAGGAATAGATCAATGTACATATATTTATAGGTTTAGTATTAAGGTAGCAGATGGAAACTGGACCTCAAGCACTACCTCAATGCAAGAACACTTTTTACTGTTAACCTGGCATTCCGTGATGCTCATGATCATTAAAGACAAAGCAGGTGCATAAGCAAATGTGGTGAAGAAAGCTGATGGGGTCCAGCTGTCAAATGATATATTATCTGGGGTCTTAAAGGCTTGAAGATAAACAAGCATCCATCTAGCTGAGAAGCAACAAAGCCCACATGGAAGAAACACACCAGCCTGTGTGATGACGAGGTATCAGTAGGATCAGGTTTCAGACATCAAACACCCAGAACAAAATCATATCATTGTGAATGATGAGGATTGTAGAGCAAAACCTCAAAGCCCATATGAAGGAAATTGGATGTCACCTTACAGAAGGATCGTGGGGAGGAGATGGGGCAGTCAGATTACAGTATAGTATTGATGAATCAAGCAACTTTCCTCTAGTTCTTTAATGCATTCCCCTCCACTATCATGGCCCCAATTCTACCTTAAAAATATAGCTAGAATAGAGTATGTATGTGGGTACAGATAAGAGGTCGAAACACAGGAAATCAAGGACAGAAAACCCCCTCAGGACCATTTCTGAGAGTAGTCATACCAGTAGGGTAAGGGGAATGTAGGGCAGGGGGGTATTGTAGGAACCGATCATAATGATCTATATATAACCTCCTCCAAGGGGGATGGACAACAGAAAAGTAAATGAAGGGAGACGTTGCTCAGTGTAGGACATGTCAAAATAATAATAATTTATAAATTATCTAGTGTTCATGGTGGAGGGAGGGAGCAAAAAATAAAGAGCTGATACCAAGGGCTCAAGTAGAAAGAAAATATTTTGAAAATGATGATGGCAACAAATGTAAATATGTGCTTGACACAATGGATGGATGGATGAATTGTGATAAGAGTTGTATAAACAAAATTATTAAAAGAAATGAAAAGATAGTGTGATCTTTCTTTGGCCACCTCTTCCATCCCCCCACCCTCAAGTCTTCCTTGAATTTCAAAGTAAATAGTATTTAAATGAACACAGTATTATATTTCTCTTTTTATAGTTTGGTATTATTTATGATGAACATATTCAAGAGAAAAGTGAAGGCTCTAGTTCAGAATCTCATGGGAAAGAGGGCTAACAAAGAAGAAATTATTAAAAATAAAGGTTTTGGTAGCCTTTTGAAGGAAGGCTTGCATAAAATATGAGCTTTTAGCTATAATATAGGCTAGACTATGTGTCATCTACTTCATAATATGAGGGTAAGTGAAATAGTATTTGGTACAATATCCAAGATATCTTTAATGAACACAAATATAATAACACACAGCTGTTGTTTCTTGACATATCATCCAATTAGCTTGTGAGAGTCAGGATTTGTGTAGACTTGACTGAGCAAGGTTCTTGGTTGTTTGGCAGTTGAGCCTAGTAATCCCTCAGGAAGCTTGATGGAATACCAAATGAAATGTTTCAATAAGCTTATGAAGCACTAGAAATGCTCATCTATTCCAGTAAATTTGGAAAACAGTGACTTGGCCAACTCCCAGAAGCAGATCCATATTTGTACCCATCCTGTAGAAAAGTGACTCAACTCAAATTATAGGACAATATCATTGATATCACAAGCAAGTAAAATTTTACTGAATATCATCCAACAGCAGTGACTTGGAGCTTCTAGAAGTTCAGGCTGGATTCAGAAGAGCATATAGGACAATGGATATCATTCCTGATGTGAGGATTTGGGTCTAAAGAAGAGAATAATAGGGAAATGTAATGTTTACTTGTGTTCTATTGACTATATCAAGTAATTCGACTGTGTTGGTCATTTTAGTATATGTGCCGCCGAAGCAAACACGACTGTGTAGATCATTAAGACCTATGGAGAACTTTTAGAATGGGCTGGAACAAAGCAACAGAGCATGATCTAAAATAAGTAAAGGTATGTACCAGAGTTATATGCATATTGAAACTGTGTGCTGATAAAATAATTACAGAAGCTGGATAATAATAAAAATGATAATAATTTGGCATCAGGATTAGAAGAAGGCTTATTATCAGCCTGTGGTTTTCAGATGACACAATTTTGCTTGGGAAAAGTGGGAAAGACTTGCAACACTTGCTAAAGAGATAAAAAATTCCAGCCTTCACTGTAGATTACAATTCAATGCAACAAAAAAATAAATTCTCACAACTAGATGAATTGGTAGCATAATGGTAAGAAGAGAAGAGATTGAAGTTGTCAAATGGATCTTGCTTAGATCCAAAGCTAATGCTTATGGAAACAGCCATCAAGAGATCAAATAATGCACTGCATTGGGTCATTTGGCTGTATAAGAAACTTTGGCAGTATCAAAAAGCAATGATGTTACTTTTCGTACTAAAATTCACATCATTCAAGCCACAGTGTTTTCACTTTCCTCATATTCCTATTGGACAAGGAAGAACAGAAAGTAATTGATGCATTCGATTTATGATGCTGCTGAAGAATATTGAAAGAACCTCACACTGTCCAAAGAACAAACTACTTGGAAGAAGTACAACGAAACTGCGTTGGGCACCTTGTCAGGAGAGACCAGTGCCTACAGAAGGGCATCGTGGTTGGTAAAGTGCCAAGGCAGTAGAAAAGAGGAAGGTCCTAAACAAGATGGACTCATACCGTGGTTGTATCGACGGGCTCAAGGATAGGACCAGAGATGAGGGAGGTACATGACTTGGCAGCATCTTATTCTATTATATGTAAGATTGCTATGAACCACAAGTGACTCAACATTCCTTACAGCAAGAGCAATAATCCCCCATGATGTTTTCTACCGTAATGTAAACATCATAGCATCTGCCATGAGCAGCTGTTAAGAAGATGAGAATGGCGCACAGCGCCTTCACTCAGGTCATAGACTGAGACATTTGAAAGGAGGTTTCCTTAGGAGAATAGCTCACTTCTTATATAAGTAGACCCCTTGGGAAGTTTGCTTGCTCTTTTGTTGGATCAATGTCCTATTTCTAGCTTGTCGATCTCTTATGCTTTGAACTCGAGCCAACACAAATATTGCCTACCAATCCAAGAAGCCCAGAAATATGACATCTGACTTGCTAACTTTGGAATCATTCCACTTTCCAGTGATAAACTTGATCGGCTGACCTTGGAGTAATCAAATTCTGTACCCCCGAGTCTGTGAGGACTCATGCAGAATTTGCCCACTTCTACCACTGTGTGATCTATTTTCATGATGTAAATGCATTTTATATATTTATGTAAGTGTGGTCCTTCAGTGCAACTCCTAAATGATGCAATGGTTAATAGCCTCTTCTGCTAACCAAAAGCTTGTAGGTTTGACTCTGACCAGAGTCATCGGAAAAGAAAGATCTGGTGATCTACTTCCAAAAAATGAGCCAAGGGCTGAGCCCCGGTGGCACAGTGGTTGTGCACAGAACTGTAGCCCACTGGGATGGAGCAAAGGCTGGGCCTCCTACTCCCACCACCAGAGGGCAGCGATGCCCCCTAAAAAAAACGAACCAAGGAAAACCCTATGGAGCGCACTTCTACTTGGGCACACATACACATGAGGCATATATATATATACACACACACACACATATATATATACATATGTATATATCCAGGGAACTTGCCTAACATGGATCTGTGCTCTTCTGAAAGTAGTGCTTCCATCCTTCTAACCCATCCCCAAAGAATCCTGCACTCTATAAATTATACCACATTAAAATGGTAGTCTCCTGATCCTTGAAGCACTTAATTAAAAAAAATCTGTGTACAAAAAGATGTCTAGAATGAGGAGATAGGACAGAGATGTGGAGTGAATGGGGAAAGGTTTTTTTTAATGAAAATCTCCTAAGACATTTCTTTCTACTCTTTAAAAGCACAGAGATGCTTTATTGTGATGGGGAAAAAGAGATTCTCCAGTTTAACTTTATTGGTTTTTTTCCCCTCATCAATTCAGTTCTCAATTTTCTTACAACTGCTTTCTAATTACACTCCACTTATTGTTTCATGTTCCTTGAGTAACTCTATTAAGACTAGAAATCCCCCAAACAGTCACTAGAATGTACTGAGCTGATATCTCTGCCTTAAATTTAACTGAGCAGAATCCCATGAAAACTACTGTTTTAATTGGACCTTTTGTTTTTAATACGCCTTAATAGGACTAGGACAAGTGTGTAAGTATATTGCTAAGATAACTTCTCTGCAGCAATGCACTGATTGCAGAGACATATTTAAACACATTCTGTTTGGAGCAAACCTGGGGCATGTGGAGATAAAACAGTAGGTAAAGCACTTTTTACTCACCTTTGCATATCACACACTGAGGGAATAACTCATTGACATTGAATTTATCCTGACTAATGGTTATCGCATATGTGTCAGAATATAATTGTGCTCCAGAGGGTTATATGTAGTGTTGATTTTTTAGAAGTAGCTCACGAAGACTTTCTTTTCACATACATCTGGGTAGATTCAAACCTCAAATATGGTTAGCGGAAGAGATGATTGACATTTTGAAACACTGAGGTACACACCAAACTCAGAGGTCATGTAAGTACACACCTACTTGAGAAGAAATTATTTGCAATTATGATCAGAGTGATGGAGAGACTTATTGGAGATGATATGATAAATAAATAGAAAGATTAATGATGTTAAGCAGATTATTCTTTTGGAAATAAATTTTTTCTGCATGATCCTACACTGGGACAATAGGAAGGTTAAGAGCCAGCTGCTGAAAAATCTAGTTAATGAGAGAAAATTACCAAGGTTTACATAGATGGCTATGCTAATTAGAAATAAATTGGTAAGTCAGGTCGAATAAATGATATTATAGCTATAATAAGAAGGGGGCAAGGAATAGAACAAGTTCTATTATTAAATTTCATAACCTTTGAGAGAAAAGTTCACCTTCAAAGGAAAAGGATTGGGCAAAATAAATCCTGGGTAAACCCAATTAAAACCTTTGCTTAAATGGAAGCCAATAAACAGTTCTAGAAGAGTCTATTAACCACATGATAGTTGCAAAAATTTGCATGTAATTGATAATACTCTGAAGATTTTGCCATCACCTGTATTTTTTTTTTAATTTTGAGTATCATCACATCAATGCAAATGATTAACGTGGTTTATTGCTACCAAAAGACTGGCACATCTAGTCCAGCCAGAGGCATTTTTTTTAAAAAAAGCTTCTAAAAAAACCAGCCATTAGAACTCTAGAGAACACAGAGTTTCCTGCCATGACACATATGAGATCTCTATGAAATGTCATTATTCAAAGATCATCACTGTGGAATAGTTATAGGGATGTGTATGTGTTAGTCTGGGTAGACTACAGGAACAAATTTCATAAACACACATATAGATATAAGGAAAGTGTTTATATACAAAAGGAATGGGACATGGAGAAAGCATCCCAGCCCAGTCCAGTTCAAAGTCATAAATCCATTATTAACCCAAATGCCCAAAATCAGTCTATAAAGTCTTCTTCCGACTCAGGAAGTCACAGGTCAGTGGGTGCAGAACCCCAGTGCTGGCAGGGTACCTCACTTCCAGGGCTCAGGGTCCATCAACAGCAGAAGCAACTCATCACAGGCAGAGGTCTCCATCTGGCCGC